>JAFELO010000370.1:1859882-1941430 GCA_017140195.1 Eumaeus atala | reverse complement strand
ACAAACCGCACGAAATGCGACACCGAAGATGTCAGTGCACTTTCATCGGTTATAGTAAGCGACATGCCAGGCGACGGTATCATGTGAACGAGAGATACCGCCCCCTGCTATATGCTGTCGCGTTACGTGCGGTTAATGAGTAGCCGGTGGCTCACTAGAGGGGAGCGGGCAGGCAGGCGTCGGTGGTAGTCCCGTCCATATTATATAAGAAACACCATGCTCTGATAGCTAAGAGTTAACCCAATTCTTTCCAGCACAGTTACAGCGCGCCGGTCACGCAGTTTCTCCTGCGTGACCGGCGCGCGGCACACGCACGAGTAGCGGCTGGGGAGGTGGTGCTCTAAGTATACGCTTGTTTTACTGCATAACCAACATTTTATCCTCTTCTAGGTATTGTCACTATCATGGCCTTGTCTAATGTTATTTTAAGATTAAGTATAAAATAAGTTAATTTAAGCATGAACTCGTTTACTTTGTTAAGTTAATTTAAGCATGAACTCATTTATTTGTTTATTGCTTTGTTTGTCTGTTTAATGTTTTTTTATGACTTCCATTTATGTGTCCCACCCACCTTGTTATAACTTTATTATTATTTTTAAGCCATATTTATGTATTTATTATAGTGGTCTGAAATAAATTGGTTATTATTATTATGTCTGAAAATAAGTAAAATAGGTATAAAAAAGTTTGTTGTATATATGTATGTCTGTCCGTGTGTATGCCAAGGAAACCTAGAGGACACTTCCCGGTGACCTTATATAATACAATTTGGTAGGAAGTAAAATAAGACAATACAGCTAAAGATATCAGTCCTAATGGCAATTAGTTATATCACAAGAATAAGACATTAAAAACTTATGTTCATGGCTGATTTCATACATGAGTGTATACGCAGAAGCAAGTTTGTCGTATTCTATATCAAATATCTCATTTAAATTGGACCCTCGGTGTGCGAGTCCGACTCGTGAGTCTGGCGCGAGTCTGACGTGAGTCTGACGTGTCTCTGACGTTAGTCTGACGTGAGTCTGACGAGAGTCTGACGTGAGTCTGACATGAGTCTGACGTGAGTCTGACGTGTGTCTGACGTGAGTCTGCCGTGAGTCTGACGTGAGTCTGACGTGAGTCTGACTTGAGTCTGACTTGAGTCTGATAAGAGTATTACCGTACTTAGCACTGGTCCAGGTCATATGGTGTGATATTAATATTGTTATACTACTATGCCAATCCAAGCCACTGTCGACAATTTTTTTGCTTAGAATTATATTATATAAACGCGATCATTATAGAGCTCTAAATGATGACAACGGCTTTAGCAGATTCGAGCACGAATCAAACCCCCCATCAGTGTCCGACAGACAGACAGGCAAAGTGTATTATTTTATTATTTTTGTCTTTTGGTAGTTTCTCTGCGGGTCTCGCTTTGTTCGCGTTTCGCTTACGAACTTCTGAACAAAATTTGGCTCGTATTATACGGCACAACAATACACATGCCCATTAAATATTTAACAACAAATCCGCTACAAATGGAATAATCATAACGAGGAAAGAAACTGGTTACCCACAACTCCCCTGGTTAGGGAATTCCAAACCTAACCAGGGTGAAACTATCCCTTATTTCTGTGTTTGGTTCGAAAAAGAATATTATTTATTAGCGATCCCCCGGCGTCGCCTGTGAATTATATGGCTTAAATAATACACTAAAATCTTCCCCAGGAATCGCCCTCTCCATGGGTGAAAACCACATGAAAATCCGTTTAGTAGATTTTAAGAAAATCGATTGAATACAGACAGCTTTAAGGGACCTATTTATAGATTTATTTATACACTTCGTGCACAAGTACCGGACACAAGTTAGTGTAATGAGTGTCAAGAAAGAATATTTTCACAAGAAAAAGGCACATCATCGAAAGTGATCCCAATTCGTATCAGAACAGTCAGTTCAGAAAGTAGACGCGATCACGCTTCAGTGCCGTCGGTATATTCTAAGCATGTTAATTAACTTACAGTTAAAATAACTTACACCAAGTATTAAGTCATTTATATAAGGTATACCTGACTTACTTTCAACACAACTATCACACTAGCTGAGTTTTATTCTGTTATGAGGCGGGGTTGTTACGTTGCCAAGGTGCTGGGACTACCGGGGAGGTTCCACTCTAGTTTTCATAACACTGGTGTTAAGTGACAGCTGGTTTGTTCGTTATGTTAGTTTATGTGTGTTCGATAGTTCGGCAGGGAAACAAGAGTGACGTGTCCACCGTTATCTAATATGTATGTACTTTTATTACATAGCATGAGGGGGAATCGAGCAGTAGGAGCTTCTTGGTGACTATTGCCAGTGAAAATCTCATTTTTAATTTTGTTTTGAGTGTGTTGTAATACCATGTCATGACTAACCTGTTGGGCCAACCGTTTTTTTGGAAATAATTACGTGATATTGGCTCGCCTAACCCGTTACATTTGGTGAGAATGTTCTCGACCCGCCTCCCAAATGTCTCACGTAATTTGTGGACGCCCCCTAGTATATTGTCTACTTCTTCATAGAGATTGCGTGGCTATCGAGATTCAGGCAAGAAAACTTATCTTTAGCTAAATAAATACTCTATTAGATAAAACTGTGGTGTCATTGACTGGCTCAGCACTTGTTGCACTGTAATTTTTAATAGTCGCACCTATTTATAAACGTAACATACCAAGCTCGTCGTTATTGTTATGATTACTCACGATTCCCATGTTTTCCCCCGGGAAATACCTGTCGTCACAGGTATGTTCATGTTATAATAGGGTTTCGATATAATTCCACAATACTAAAGGAATAATAAATAGTGTCACGGAGGGGTGAAATGCGACTTTGATCGTATGTGTGCGTTAGTTATAAGTTAAACTATTGGTTATGATTTTGTAAGAAGTGGTGCAACGGAATAGGACCGGCACTTCCGGGGAGGTACCTCTCGCTGACTTGATACCGCCGTAGAGTGATACGTACGGTGTCGCCTTTCGTGCGCTTTGTGAGTATCTGGAGGCCCATTGGGGGGGAGGTGAAAAGGAGGGGAACCCATCGGCATAATTATGCCAATGTTCATGGGAGCCGGTAGTCGTTGCAAGGCGATCCAATTGCTTGTTTGTCCCCTTGTACTATAAAAAAATGATGGCAAATTAAAATATTACTTAAGTAAGACTTAATCACGTAAGACTCCCAAGCGTGGAGGGTTGGAAAAATCTCTACATACCCTTGCTTGGGGGACGGGGGGGGGGGAGTCAAATAGAATTCCTGATACTTACAAAACATTTCCTAAAAATGTTTTATTTTTTTAAACACTGAACTGGAATCTTACTTAAGAATAAAGAAGGGCCAGAATGTCAGAAAAATCTTACGTGCTTTTAAATGTGGTAGGTGCCGCCTCCCAAATCTTGTATCAAAAACCACCCGGTTCAAAAAATCCAACGAACGTCGTTGCCCATAGAGATGTGCAAAATGTTGTGCGCATATCTATGAGCATGCGGACGTTGCCCCCTCCCCTTTTCTCCTCCCCTCTTCCTATGGGCCACCGGACACTCAAAACCCGCACGAAACGCGACAGCATAGCTATCACTTCGGTACCGTGTGAACAAAACATTACTGTTAGCGAGTAATGTTCCGTATAATTTTAAAACAACATTAGCAATTGGTATTTAGCGTCTAGGATTTGTTAATGCAATAATCGTTGACCATGAAGGACGCGTGAAAACCTTTGCAAAAGTGATATTTGAGGATATGGCCGTTCGGTAATCGCTTCGCGGTTAACCTAATCATATCGAGATTGGATCGATTAAATTAGCGTTAGATTGTGGATCGATATATTTAATACTATAATTGTAACGAATGTCGTTTATTTATTTTTCATCGCTTTGTAATGTTAGTAGGATATAAATTATCGATGTTAAAAGATAATTGTAATATTTTCTAATGCCTAATTACACCAGGCCTGCCCTGTTCGTTAAACGTAATTTTCTGCCGACTAGTTCTAAAGCGGCCTAATGCGAGTAGGATTCGAAAGCCGAGCGTACCGGGAGGTATTGTATATTTCTAAAAGCCTACCCTACCGTCTGCCAGTCATGACCTGTAACATATATAGTTGAACTACAATGATAAGTTTTGTGTACCACTTTACGTACAGGTACAGCTGTTTATATTATCCTAACATTTAATTTCTATAACCTTAATTGTGGTCATCAGAGCTTCAACGACCCAATTTGCTGTCAAATTTTATATGTCCTTAGGACATTATCGCATAAACGCGAACAAGGAAGGTCAAAGATTGCTATAAAATTTGGCAAAATAAAATTGATTGATTTCTAATAATGGCTTACTTAAATTCGTCTGCTTACTTATATAAGTATAAAGATAATTATATGATTAAGCTGAAGAATTTTTTTGTATATATGTACGCGCTTATCTTTGGAACCATAACTCTGATTTGAATTCAGATACTTCTCTCAACGCAATGCGCAATCGAGATTGTATAGACAAGGATAGTAATGAATTTCCTATTAAAACACGGACACTGGCAGTCATAGGCCAGCCTATGTTCCCTTCTCTACTATTTTATTCTTTTCTGTAAATTATCCATAGAGATCAGAAAAAAATATATTATCTCTATGAATTTGGGCCACAGTCTCTTTACAGATTACAGACATAAAATATCGAATTTAAATTAATTATATTAATCTAATTCAAAATGAAGTGTTCGTAGATTTTCCACTTCATCTTAATAATACCAAACATTTGGATTACGAAATGACCCCATGCATTTAGATTAGTATGTTATTTGCTGCCCATTCGAGCTCATATTTTTTACAAAACACTATACTAAATCAGTCTTCTCAAAGGTGATTATTTATTTGTAGGAAAAGTAACCTTTGGTGTCATTGAGTTACAAAAAAAGCAAGATACACGATTTCATACTGAGTCATTCTAAAGCATTCATGATTGTACATTGACGTTATTTTTTCAATTTCAACGTTACACGCATGATTTAAAGCAGATTATATTTGAAAGAAGTGTACAATATGTACATATCTTACTGCAAAATCAACCTTACGTACATGTATTTAAGTTTTTTTGACAAAGTGCATAATTTTACATGTGTACAACTTTCGTACGGACGACAATGCTTGACATCTAAAATATAAAAATTGCGTCCTCTAAAAGTGCAAACTAAGCCTAAGATTGAAGACATCTGTAGCTACGCCAACTCTCTAAGCTGCCCTACACATTAAAACCCGCTCAACGATCGAACCATTCTAAAAGGTTAGCAATATAGATTTCTTTAACTGTAAAAGGAGGGGCAATGAGCAGGTTTTAGGCTAGTTCCTGGTAGAGCCCATTACCATCTGCATAATCAGAGATTATGTGATTCTCGAGAGGTGCGTATGCAAGTGTAGGTTTCTATGTTCTACACTCTCACATCGGGATGCATTTCTCCCATCTGCAGGAGAGTTGGTCCCTTTTTCAACCCCAAACCTAATCTCACCCATAGGCTCATAGCAATCTGGTGAAGCTGTATTGGGCTTCTCTTCTAAAAGGAGGGTTCTCGAGAGTTTGTGTGTGTGTATGTAGTGTGAATATACGGATGTATGTAGATTTGTATGATCCCTCCTCCAGCCTAACCGGCTTGGCGGAATTTGGAACGGTGTAGTTAGATTCTTCTCGATAATACGAATACCAAGAGGTAAATTTAAAATAATAACAGATTTTGGGCGCAAATTGCAGTGAACTGACTTTTTTGTTGTCTTAGCTAATCAAGTGGAGTATTAAAATCTAGAATTTTTTACTTTTTCTCATAGTATAGGGGGTCAAACGAGTAATTGGTGTCTTTCTACGACTACCGACGCCCGTGAACATTAGCGTAATTACTATGCCGATGGGTTGCCCTCCTCTTCACCTCCCATCCTATGGACCACCGGCTACTCACAAACCGCACGGAACCCGACACCGTAGACGTGACTTTACGGTGGTATCAAGTGAGCGAGAGGTACCTCCCCGGTCGTGCCGGCCCAATTCCGCTGCAGCGTAGCATAGCACTATTTTTAAAAAATATTTCAAAACTACATGTACATGTAGTTTTAATTTAACAGTACTAAATAAGTTAAAACAATAAAATATATTTTGCCAATATTTTAAATGTGTCCCGACTGTAGAAGCGTTGTTCTTTTTCTGTTCAGTTTACAGTCCGGTTTGCCGTTCTTTTAATCGCTAAACAGTATGAATGGTACGTAATCTGTAATCGTAGTGATGGACGGTAATAAGTTGGAATATTGATAATCATCACGCTATAGTAGATGTTGTCTGGCAGTGTTCAGTAGGTAACTAGGAGGGACGTACGGACGACGTTGCGGGTAAATATTAGTGTATTGGTATTTCATGTCAAGAACAGCGGATTGCAATATAAATTGCTGCATCGTTTCTGCTTGTCCGCTAGTTTACTTAGTCCGTCGGTTACATAGGTAGGCACTAATTACCTACTTACACATTATTATATTTAATAATAATTATTAATGTTAGCCCACCGTGTACCACTGCTGGGCAAAGACCTCTCCGCTCTCTTTCCACATTTTTTTTATACTTAGAGCTAGTTTCGGCCAATCCTTTCGAAAGGAGTCCAGCTCATTATTTTTATTTGCCCTTTGAACATAATTGGAGCGAATTTTATTACTAAGACTCCGCTGTTCTTATGTCCGTCTGTCACCTGGCTGTATCTCTGGAACCAAGATACCTGGACACTTAAAAATTTTCGCAGCTGATATATCTTTTGCCGCTATAACAATAGAGACTAAAAAAATATTTTTATCAATTATAGGGGGGGTCAAACGAGCAATCGGAGCCTTTTTTCAACTATCGACGCCCTTGAATATCCGCGTAATTACTATGCCGATACAACCAATCATTTCCTCCATTCCCCTCTGGGCAATCTAAGGGTGATCCCCCACTACAGACGTGTTATTTTATAGATAATGGAACGTTTATTACGTGCGAGTGCGACTCGCGCCCGACCGGTTTTTTGAGTAATAAATTGTTCATGCAATGCCGAAGTGCCAATCTCAATCTACGGGTGATGGGTCGCCGCTGTTCGCAACATTTTTTTTCTTTTTTTTCGGAGAGACCTGCTACTGCTGACAAATGCAATAACATCTACAGTTCAAGGCACCAGCGAAGAATCTAGTCCTCTAGTTTAGGGAGACGAAAGGGGAACAGACCCCCTCTTTCCCGCAGATGAAGAGATGTACCGATTTGAGTTGTTTTTGTCGTACCGTATAGTAATTATTTTTGGGACCAAAGGGGGAGGCGGTCCCCCCCCCCCACACTAGTGGGCCGACGCGCGTACGATGCGATCACATATTTTACATAGATTCTCTTTTACATAATGCATGTAAATCGTTTCGTGATTTCTAAACCACAAAAACGTTACGTTATACACATTAGTGTTTTGCGCGAAAGCCTAGACGAACTATTACGATCGATAAAAAACCTAGATACATTCCAACAACATTTTTCTTGCTCTTCTCTTTTTCTCCTTCTAAAATTATTTACAATTTAATAGATCAATCCGCAACAAACAAAACAAGTTACGAAATCATTTAGAGGAATTTATTGGAAACTAGTTTTTATATCACAGCGGCGAGTGACAGGTATTCATTGAACAATAGACCACGCGCGTGATATTTTTGTATATTCAGGGTTCCGTTGTGCAGGTTGGAAAACATGCTCTAACAGTGTCACTCGAATTATCAAGACTAAACTAACGCCACCTCAAACTTTAAAAATATGTCCGGCTGTTTGGGCTGTAGGGCGTGTTAACATATGAACATGCATACACATACGTACGCTGCACAAAGCCTCTTTCTGGCGCAGTGTGGTAAAAATATTATATATAATAATAATAACAACATCCTCGTGGGACCACCTTGCTGCGGTGAGGGGGCTAAAGAAGACAACAAAATCGGGCCATGAACACCTAGACCTCTAATTACATGATTTGTATAGCCCATAACATCTTGGTATGAACATACCCTTCCAACTAACGGTCCCAAACCCAAACACAAAAAGACTTGTGATATGCGCCTGACAAATAGAAAAATACCCCAGGCGGGTAACGGAGCTATATGCGATGGAGAATCCCGCCGATCTGACGACCCAGGCAGTCCCTCGTATTCTGGGGGGGGGGGGGATATCATTGCGCATACGTCTGTTCAGTGTAATACTGCTCCTGATTTAAATCACGCCTTGCAAACGCAAATAAGCAGAGCAATTCGGCCCACGAGATATAATCTCTGGGCAAATGAAAGGGGCGGTGAATTATCTAAAACATCTGAAGACGATCAAGTATCATTATTTTCATCTTTACTCTCATCTCATCCATCGTACATTACGCGACGTACGTCTTCATCATTATTTGTTATCACCCGAGACCATGCTGTGCAGGACGTCCACTTGACACAGATCCCACAAACGTAGACGTAGACGATGGACAGCTGAAATGAACATGTTCACACTACGCACTTACCTGTTTCTTACATCACTAATGAACATGTTCATACTACGCACTTACCTGTTTCTTACATCACTAATGAACATGTTCATACTACGCACTTACCTGTTTCTTACATCACTAATTAATATCTAAATCACTAACTAATAGTAATGTGACCCTCACTGATTACATTACTATAGATACTGAATTCAAGCATTTTCAAACAATATTGTATTGTGCAGCATGGACGGCTGCCAAAATCAACGGCGCGAGAATATCACTGGAACTAACACAGCAAACACGAGTTACTATAAAAACCGGATACCCAGTAGCAGAAATGTCTAGAAAAAAGAATAACTGACATACGAATGAAAATAGGCAGGATCACACAGTTTATAAATAGGTCTAGGAGTAAAAGACTTGAAAATCACGTGAAGAATATAATGCACAATTTAGTATTCACTCTCTATATGAAGAACCAAACACACAAATAACAAATGTATACTCATATCGGGACGGCTTAACAGATACAAGACATGTACGATTAGAAAACAACAAAATATCCAATTTAACAACAATAAAAACAATTTTACAGAAACTTCAAACAATATTCAAGAAACATGGAAATTAACAGTAACAATATACAAACTGGAAATGAATCTCCAGAACCTGCTGATTTGCATTACTTTTGGGCAGGAATATGGTAACAACCGATTAAACATAATACTGATGCTGATTGGATCAAATCAGAAATGACTAGAAATATAGCTACATCGGAAATTATTTTTGAACACATTTCCATAGATATATTTAGAAATGTAATAAATAACTTACACAATTGGAAGGCTCCAGGATCACACTATATACATAACTATTGGTACAAGAAATTTACATATATGCATGGATACCTCCATACATTTTTGAACACGTCTATTAATAATCCTAGCCGAATACCCCACTATATTACAGCCGAAACTACATTTATGATACCAAAAGATTACAATGACAATACCAACCCAGCAAAATACAGACCCATAACTTGTTTACAAACAGTCTACAAAATTATGACATCCTGTAGTTCTGATTTAATATATAAGCACGTCGAAGAGAATAGCATATTGGCTGAACAACAAAAGGAGAGCCGTAAGTTCAGTCAAGGCTGTAAAGAACAATTAATCATAGATTCTGTAATTTTAAAACGTGTCCAAAAAACCAAGACAGATTTTTACTCCATGTATATTAATTATAAAAAAAGCATATGGCTCCGTTCCCCACGCGTGGCTAATACAGATCTTAGAAATGTACAAAATACACCCAAAATTAATACATTTATTGGAAAACACCATTAAAGCTTGGACAACTCAACCTAAACTTACCACTCCTACCTCATTTATAGAAACAGGACCAATTAAAGTACAAAGAGGTATATTTCAGGGCGATGCTTTAAGTCCTCTATCGTTTTGCCTGGCATTAAATCCACTCTCAAACCTATTAAACTCAGCATCGAAAGGATACCACTTATATTTCAGGGAGAAAATATACTTTAAGCCACTTACTTTACATGGACGACATAAAACTCTAAGCTGATAAGGAGCATGGCCTATATAACCTAACTAGAACAATTTACAAATGAT
Source organism: Eumaeus atala (assembly GCA_017140195.1). Taxonomy (NCBI): domain Eukaryota; kingdom Metazoa; phylum Arthropoda; class Insecta; order Lepidoptera; family Lycaenidae; genus Eumaeus; species Eumaeus atala. The sequence continues at coordinate 1,931,286 of JAFELO010000370.1, read as the reverse complement.
ATGAAAATGGAATTTGGAATTGACATCAGCACTGTTACTCCTTAGAATCGGGCATTCTTAATAAACCAATTGACGAAAACAAAACTTACAAATATTTAGTGTCAGTCACATCAAATTATTTACAAAGAGACTATACAAAAACTAAAACTTAACTTCCAACATCACCTCAATACAATACTTAAATCACAGCTCTACGCCCGTAACACAACAAAAAATACTTTTGCAATTTCCATCCTCACGTATTCTTTTGGTATAATAAACTGGAGTAAAACCGACCTCAAAACCCTACAACGTAAAATAAACACTTCATGGACTAAACATCGTAAACACCACCCTAGATCTAGTATACAAAGACTAACTACCGGGGAAAGGAGGAGGGCGAGGTATAATCGACATAAAAATTTACACAACAAACAAATCACGACTTTAAGACATTATTTTCTCCAAAAATCTAAATTCTCCCCACTTCATAAGCCTAAGCGACAATAAATTCACACCACTAAACTTAAAAGATAACTCAATTCTGTATTGTTAATGAAAACTTGGTAGAAAACCAGACTAAAGTCACCGAATGGACTAGAAAAGCCCTCTATGGAAGACATCGCCTTGACTTATGCCACCCAAATGTCGACAGAGAAGCGTCGAACGCATGGCTAAGCCGTGGAGAACTCTTCCCCGAGACTGAAGGCTTTATGATAGCGATAGAAGATCAACATCACCATAAACTACCAATAACATATAAATAAAACATTGAATAATGATACCAGTAGAAAATGTAATAGCTCCCCAGAAACTATTCAACACATTACAAGTGCATGCAAAGCAATAGTTCAAACAGACTAAGAACATAGACATGACCAAGTTGCGAATATAATTCACCAGAAACTTGCTCAACAATATCATTTCATTACCGACTTGAAACCCTACTATAAATACAAGCCCCATAATGTGTTGGAAAACATAACGACAAAACTCTACTTCGACAGAACAATCCTCACCGACCGAACCATCCACAATAACAGACCTGATGTTACTCTAATAAATAAGTCAAATAATACAGGATACATAATTGACATATTAGTCCCTAATACTCATAACCTCCAAAGTATCATATCTGAAAAACTTACAAAATACGTAGAATTAAAAGATGAAATAACTCGTCTCTGGCATCTGCAAAAAGTGATAATAGTACCAATAGTAATATCCTCTACATACCGATACAATTGCACCAATCGTTGAAAACTCCACAGTTGTCACCAAACACGTACCACTTTCTCCAGAAAGCAGTTATTTTATCACTTGCCGAATAGTGAGAATTTTTTTACAAGTAAACCAGGAATTAATTGTATCATCGGTACCAACCACTCATTCCATATAATATTAAAAATGTTATCCATCTGATATGCTACTTGGCTTAGGCTCGTGCACACGAGTACGCCGACGAAAGCCGAGAAAAAAAGATAATGATAATGTCGTCTTTGCCGGATTTAGGCCACGGCGGCCATCTCTATGTGTACACATTATAGTGCTCAAATGTGTGCGCAGGCGCAAGTGCACTTCCTGTTCCCTCTTACTCCAATTCCGATGGTATGGTAATCCGACGGACGCAGAGCCGGTGATTTAACGAGCCGTTCGCAGCACGGGGACTACCAACTTCCTGACTTTGTTATTAGAAATTTAGAAATCCAATAACACCTTGGTCCGACTCGGGCCTTCACGACTGTCTACCACTTGATCATGAGCCAGACGGAGACGCGATGCATCACAACAGTGAAGAGGCTGTTCTCTGCTATCAGCACAGTAACTCCATGTGCTGTTTATGTGACTTTTTTTTATTATTCAGAAGCATTGCATAAGACTCTACATAACATTGACATGTTTGTCTTTTTAGTTTGTAAATTAGAAAAAACTTAAAGAGCGTATGTGTGGTGAAAGGTGTTTCACGAGATGTAGTAGGTATCAGTACTTTTTCAAAAACCCGCACCAAGGGAGTAAAGATATCCAAGTATATTTTGATATTGGAAATGTTAGTAAATTGTAAACGTTCACAATCACTAGATACTGCGGCTTCGCCCGTTAATAAATTATTGAGTTAGCAAATTGTACACTAAAACCATCCTCGGAAATAGCTCTAACCACTGGTGAAAACCACATGAAAATTTGCTCCGGAGATTTTGAGAAAATCGATCACATACAGTCAGACAGTTTTGGAGACTTTTGTTTTGTGACCTAAGATAATATAAATGAGGATTAATATGGGTTTGTTTCCTTTTGAATCTGTGCTGGGATTGTAGTCGATTGTAATGACTGATGATAATTGGATTAGATATAATTATAACTTCCATAGCCTTTCCCCGATATGATTAAGTATTGATGTCAAGAACTTAATGTTCATCAAGGTTCTGGCTACTTTTTAATCTAAGTCAGAGCATATTCATGCAAGTCGTCAAAGACGCTTGTGATTATTGAGATAATTTTGGAGGTAAAACGCCATAAAAATTTTGATTTTGAAATGTACTCGTTTTTCACTGCATTTAATTATGTTATTTTATCATGAGGTACCTAGTAGACTACCTTGGAATGTTGAGTCTATCTTTTAATAGCGAGTGAAATGAACACTCAGCAGAATTGATTAGGAATAAGTTATTATTTCTTTCATTCCGATTATATCCCTGGACATGATCGGGATGAAAGGTAATTGAATTTGAAATTTTATATTTGTGTGTGGGGTATGCTGCATTTCTTGCTGTTTTTGAGTAGGCGGTGGCTCATTAGGGGGCAGGGTGAAGCATGCCACGCGTCTGGATAATTTCCGGATGTGAATGGGCGTCAGTAGTCAATACATGATTCAGATTTCTCGTTTGTCCTCTATAATTTAAAAAAAGCTTTTCAAATATCGATCCTACAGTCGTATACAAATATTTTATAAGTTTATTCACATAAGTCTGTCTAAAGCATACACTTCCTGAAACCGGTATTTTTAATATACCTACAGAGGAACATAGCGCCCCCTTTTTTGAAGATGATTAATATAAAGAAGTAGTTATCTACTCACCCGAAAACAGTCATCGGAGACGGAGTAGACCCCAACATCCCTGTCCGATACACCCACCATATACGCCTCATCCATCTTCAGGGCGCTGAGGTTCAGTCCCTGATGCTCCGCGCCAGGGTCCTCGAGCAACCAGCGCATCACACCGCGCACCTGCTCCCACGTGTTGGACACAGTTTCGTTCATGTTTACAATATTCAACACACAGTTCAGTTCGTAACGTTTATCGCATGTTAGCGTCACCGTGAGGCGTTCTAACCTCGTGAGCTCCCGAGTTGTACTGGCGTGTGTTGCGCGCGTGGAGAGAGGCGGACCCCGGACCGGTGGACCGGTGAGCCGGGGGATATGTGTACTGGGGGACTGGTGGGCTGATGTATCTACTCTACAAGCCACTGACTAGTGTTATTATTAAATAATTGTCTGTATACGATGAAGCGAGGTCCACTCCAGTGAGCATATTATTAAATTTGCTTTCTACACGGCGGTTATGTTGGCGCAGCTAGTTTCCTTCGCGGTACAATCAAGTCTATTTACAGAAATAAAATAACAAGTCGACGTCCTGGTAACGATGCAACGAGTTGGGAATTAATTAACATTCAAATACGCATAACTCTGGTGAAACTAAAACGTCCTACTTAGAGAATAGCAAGAGGTAATGCCCTATTTGGCTAGTACGAGCGGGGCGGTACCCCTCACTCACACGATACCGCTTAGAAGTTATGTCTATGCTCTTATGGATGGCTTTATCCATCCTGGTGGGCCGGATGAAGGATGGCGACGCGTCTGCATATGCGAATGTTATGGGAGTGAATGCCTCCGATTGCTTATTTACCATTACCATCCTACATTATCTGTGATGAACAAAGATATATAACATTTTCTAAAACATTATAGAACAATATGAAAACTTGGATAATGTAGCCAAAGGTGTGGAACACTAGCTGTCTCGACAGACGTTGTTATGCCATAAATTGAATTTGTTGTCATGATAGAGTGTAATATTTACGAGGCCGAAATTACATTTATAATTTTTGTATATCAATAATTTTTCCCATCTTTTGTGGAACATCCGTGCGAAGGTGGGACAGACGGTTAGTCATCGAAAAAGTGTTAGGAATACGCGTCTGCGTAGATTGCGTAAAACGTTTTGGAGCGACACATCCATAGAGTTAGTTATAGATAGAGAAGGCATGCCATAAGTGACGGCGAGTGTCCGTGTTGATTAATAGAGAAGGAAGATGAAAACGCAATACTAATAATGTCCACATTAGATTAGATAGATCTAAGGGCATGTAATGCGCAGAGAGAAATTAATGAAAAAAAAAGAAGCAGAGAGTGAACAACATTAGCTTTTTGCTAACTGGTCAGCCTTCAATCACGGTTCAAGCCTTGTCACGGCGGTGGGGCTCAGTAGCCTGGGGTGAACCCAGACACCTTGGGCGAAGCCAATTGAACCAAGGAGGCGGGTGCTCTTGTAACCCTCTTATAAGAAGTGGGGAAGGAGGCGGCGCTTTTGCGCACGGGGCAAGGGGCGAGGATAAGAAACTCACCCCATTGCACTCTCCCAAAACTGCTGGGGTTGTCCTGTGGGGCGGGACAACCTCGTCTGTGGTGGTGGCGTCAGTTATGCCTCGACGGTTAGTCAAGCCTTAGGGGGCTGGTGCCCTGATGATTTTGTTGTTCCGGGGCAGCTCACCAAAGGCGGCTTAGATGGCGCTCGCGGTATTTTTTGTGGGTCTTCGGCGCTATGGTGTGCCGCGAGCCCCACACACCACTGGACCAAAAACAAATTGCCCTGTTTTTGAAAATGGCTAACCGTAATGTAATATGGCGATCTATACAATATGACTACGACGCATACAGCTCGCTCATATAACATACATCGATACAGTAAAGCGACATGTTTGCCGGCATGTTCCGTTCGGTTTGTGAGAATCCCTTGGCGCATTGGGGGAGGACAGAAAAAAGAGTGCAGTAAATAAGAACCTGCATGACGTGACACGTGATCACGTGATGCAGATGTATGTGACCGTATACGTTATAAAAAAAATAAAAATGATGAAAAATGCTTGTGAAATCAATGTATCAAACATGCGTCCCATTGTTGGACAAACGCCTCCCCCTTTTTTTCTACCTTTCCCTGTCTAGAGCATCCGCGGTGATGCTGCACGATGATCACTATGAACCATGCAGGTCTCATCTCGCCATCAAATTTTCCGTCCACAGTAGTAAAAAAAAGGAATTTTTAAATTTTTTGGTTACCTAAATGTAGAGCAACTGCTGTTTGACAATTAGGTAACCAATAGTTATATAGAATACTATTGTTAACATAGAAGGACCTAACTGGCACTGGTTTCCATTACTCATCCGCACATAAACCTATTAACTATTGTTCGCTCCACTTTGCAATACATTTTTCAATAAGCTATGGGGGGACATGAGTCACAGGAGACGCACGAATGCTTTGTCTTGGTGTGCACATAGTGCAGGCGCCAATGGGAGTTGTGTCTGCAAAATGATAGATTAACTGCGATAAAATCAAACTGAGAAAAAACTGATATCAACGGGGGAGTCAACAATAGAAAAACTCATGTTTCTGCTGTATTGGTTAAATTTTTTGTCTTCCGACCTCCGTAGATGCAAATTTAATAGACAGGACAAATGCTATGCGACCATTGTAATAATTGTTTTCAACTATATCCGATTACTTCTTATAATTATTGTTCATATTACCGAGAACAACAAATTATATACTAAAACCTTCCTCGGGAATCCATCTATCTCGTGGTGAAAACAGAATAAATTTTGAGACAATCGATTACATACAGACAAACATGACTTCATCATTGGCTTACTTTCGTCCACTGTTGGAATCCAGGCCTGCCTAATGCATGCTGCATGTCACAATATAAAATTATTTAAAACGTAAGTAATATTTCAAAATAAATTTAATAATAGTTGTTATAATGAAAATAATACTTTATTTTCACTTTGACAACTATTATTAAAAAATGGCAAATTCGTTTGAATTGTACCATTGTCTAGGTGTATATCTTGAACCCTCAAACACTGGACGGGCAAAAAAATACACTTACACAGCTGCCGACACTATCAGTTACTCCCTTGTGTTGGGGTCCGGTCCTCACATTTTACAGACTCAACTCCCTCTGGCGCTTGTATCTAAGTGCCTACACAACAATAGCCCGGCGGCGCGCGGCTCGTGGCGTGCCCAGTTCTCGTAACCCACCTGACTACTGGCGACGGGGTTTTATTTCAAGATGTCGCGGTTACCTCCCGCCGATATAACGATTATAAACATATTCCGTCCGGAAACGAATGTATGTTTGTACTAAAGTTTAGAAGTTGTTAACAACGTAACTCCAACTTCTTGTAACATTAATAACTTCCACCCACACTACGCCACCCGCATACTCTAGCTAGTAACACAATTTCACAGAACCCTGTCTTACTTAGCACCTGCATCCTAAAAATCAGCACCCTAATCCTAAAAAGTATCCATCTTAAGTCGTGCCAGCTGTTCCTGAGATTAACGCGTTCGTCCAAACAAAATCTTTTCGCTTTAAATTATAAATTTATATGTACTTAGATTTGTAGGCCTGTAAAAGTATATTTTACGAGCCAATTACGAAAGTTAATATATCTTTTTGTACCGAAGCCATCCTTTTTGTATCTTATATTTTTTCCAAAATCTACTGTATAAAACGATTCTGGAGGAATGGTTTATAAGTTTATAATGTGTTATAGTGAGAATCCGGCACCTGTTATTCACGGGCGAAACCGGGGCGGATAGCTAGTATTCGAATATGTGCTAATTAGAATGTTTCACTTTAGCAGTACAACTTCAAAGTTACATTCTGTACATTTGTCGTTTGGGAAATCATTTTGTAGTACAGTTTGTCCCAAAAGGTACTTTGTCCAGTAAAAAGTGTTGTACCAAAGTTCAGCTTATTCCTTAATATTTGGAGATTTTCCCTTTCAGGCTAAAATGACTGAGCTAAAATTTTAGTATCTGCAATAAAATAAGGGTAAAATTTCACGAATTTCCTAGTGGTATTCCAAGTAGCATGTACTTGAATGTGACGAGAACGGTCGCCCATCGCAACCAGATATATACGTGCGAGTGTAAGTGCACTTAGGGCCCTGTGTCTCCGGTATTGTTTTGTAATATCACTTCTGCGAACTGTCGGTTTGTCCGTAACGAACATTGACATGTATCTAATAGACTGCTGCTTCCACGGAACGCCATTGTTGTTTCAATTGACATGATCAGCCCTACCTATATTCTCCAAAGAACGCAAATAATGCGCAGGACCTTTTCACGTTCTTACATTTTATACTTTTCAAATATGTCAATGATCGAAGTTTGAAGTATGTGCGATATGTTATATAATGTTCAATTTAGTTCCCCATATATTTTTTTTTCTATAGGTATCAGCTATCCATTTACACTTCAGATTAGCGGTTACAAATAGATAAGAAAGGTAAAACTAGTAATTAAAACACTTAATTTGCGATAGTGTTAACATTATAAAGAGGAAACATTTCATTGTTTATTTGTTTGTTTGCATTGAACAGGCTATGAAACTACTGGACCGATTTTAAAAATTATTTTAACATTACAGGGTTCTGTAATTTAGGGTTAACTTTTGTTTTTTTGTTAACTTTGGTTAATTGTGACAACATTCTCAAGAACGTTTCGATCATTATGAAACTACGATAATGTTACCTCGATTACTTTGATAGTTTTTTCGCTGTAAGAATTATTGAGATCCAGCTGTCACGACAGACTTATTGTTTTGTAAATCAATGCATTTTTGCCACATTTCGTGAAATATCCGTCCGATTCCGGGTCGCACTGCTAGTTTGCGATAAACACGCTGCATACATAAACACTAGCCTGGGTTAGCTAAAATACACTTAAAATACAGTTAGGAAGAGGAAGTCACTAAACTAAAATCCGCGGGGATGAAATTCTCTAACTCTATGCATCTTGTTTCAGGTACTTTCCATCCTTGCTTTCCTTCTGATCTTTCCATTTCTCACCTAAGGGGTCCTTCGTGTCAACCACTAAAAAACACAATTCTTCACTTGTCTTTCCACCGAATAGAATTTCCTTCACTGTACATTCTGTAGGACTTTGGAATTACAGACAGCTGGGGCCTTTTAACGGTTCCCCACGCCCATAACATTACCACATCATCCTGACTGGCCGGAATAACAGTGTCTGATTTGTAGTCATGAATGACGCTGAGGTCGCACGGGTTTTGTGAAGCTCAATGATGACAAAACGCTTTTTCATTATAAACATCTGCATACATGCGCTGTTCCCCTTTCCTCCTTCTATGGAGCACATTGGTTGAATAATATACTTCTATATTTTTAGGGCTTAGAGAACTTAGCTAACGGAACAAGAGGATAAAAACGGGACCCTATTAATAAGACAGCGATGTCCATCTGTACATCTGTATGTTGCTAAGGTGTTCATCTATATTTTTACAAAATTCAAATTTACGTGAAGCTCTGGGCCCCTTTTTAAGAAAAATGCACTGACGCAAGAATATAAAACTTGGCACATTTATAAAGTTTACGTGTAGCAGATGTGCAGAGCGCTAACATTTTTATATAATATTCATTAAATTTTATTATTTTAATTAAATAAAACGTTAGCCACACCAGGGTATGCACACAATGTTAAAACTTCTGTAAATTTGTGACACTGTCAAACACATTGTGATGTAAGACATTTGGTTTAATTTTATACCTATATTTTTTTTTACAGTGAAGCTCTATTTAAAGTCAAATATTTAATTGTAATTGTGATCGAATTTCGAGATTCACTAGTAACAATTAATACTAATTGGCATACAATTCAATACAATAGAAATTGTTAAATTACAATTATGTCACTGACAAAAAAAACATATGATTGTAACATTTCAACGTTTAGTTCGTTTCATACACAATTTATGCAGGCGTCCGCAAATATAAGTTTGTCAACTTTCGTCAGCAGTTTTGACTAGATGAACCGAATTTTCGTGATACAAAGTATAATTCCGGTTACAATAAAACTACTTTTACGGATTATATCACGGTTTATTTAATTATTTAACAAATCCGACGTTTCAGAAGCCTTACAATATTCATGGTCACGGTCAAACAAACCGAGATAAAATCCATGAAAGTGGTGTAATCGTAATGAGTAACATTCGTAAACATAAGATCATCTGAATGACAGATGTTGCTAAAATTTGCTTTGGGGGTTTGAAAAAAATGGGCAGTTGAAGCTTTTTTGTGACTGCCGATGCACATTACCATCTTTTATATATATTCAAATCCATTTTTTTATTAGGAAGGCAAACAAGCAATCGGAGCCTTTTGAACTACCGGCGTCCATGAACATCCACATAATCAATATGCCGGTGCGTTCCAAAAGGGTTGTCGTTTTTTTTTCTTGAAGTATAGGGGGACAAACGAGCAATCAGAGCCTTTCAACGACATGAACATCAGCAGAATTGTGCCGATGCGTTGCCCTCCTTTTCACCTCCCCCCAATGGTCGCTTGTCGCTCGCCATTTTCCAAAACAGAGCCGTTTCGTTTTGTGGCGGGCCAACGATAGCCGAATTATCCTTGCGAGTCGTTCTTCAAAATGGCGGCTGACGTTTAGTCTCGTTGAATGTCTTGATTCATTTATTTAAAAATAAAACGCCATGCTAAGTAAAAACAATGTTGGGGTGGTCGGTGGTTCTTCCAAAATTGTAAATTCCGCGGTTTCACGTTGAACCAATCCTAAACTACTTTAAACTTTTTAAGAAATTTCTCTAATCCATATTAGAGAAATTTCTTAAAAGTCCTTAAAGTTAAACGATCCTTAAAGTTAAATAAAAGGATGGGATAATTACTGGCCTGACGATTTACAGCAAACATGGTCACGGGTGAGTCCACCCTTCGGGCTAGTTGAATAATTAAATAGAACGATAGAATTCTTAAAAGTAGTTTTGTTGTAATTGTCTTTGATATAATAAATCGGATCGGTTTTAGGTGCTGTCATTTTTTAGAATTTATTGTCTAAAGTTAGTTTTTTTTGTTCACAAAAACCACCGCGAGTGCCATCAGTGCCGCTTTTGGTGACGTGCCCCGGAACAACAAATCATCAGGGCACCTCGATGGCTAGTCAGCTCCTAAGTGATCGACTCCACCTCCACAGATGGGGTTGTCCCGCACTACAGGGCAACCACACCGACTTTAGGACAGTGCATTTTGATGAGGTTCCCATCCTCGCCCCTTCCCCCGTGGATAAAGACACCTCCTCCTGTTACTCTTTGGTCCCCTCTTCTTATAAGAGCGCTTAGTCCTCCTGCCCTTTAGTGCCCTCTTCTTATAAGAGGGGTGCAGTAATCCCCCTCGGTTCAATTGGCTTTGTCTGTGTTCACACCAGGCTACTGAGCTCCTCCGCCACGACAAGGCCTGAGCTATGGTGGGGACAGTTAGAGTACCTACCCAATATCCAAAAAGGCACCACTATTCGTAACTTTAAAGTAAATAAATACTCATTAGAGCATCGAACGCAAACGGACCATAAATATGTCCTAGACAAAATTTAAGCGCATGAAACGCGACACCATAGATGTCATATTCGACGGTATCAAGTTCGCGAGAGACAACTCCCCGGTCGTGCCGGCCCAATTCCGCCGCAATGCAGCATGACACAACCACTTACTATATATACTATCACTATTTAAATTTATATTAATGACTTTTTACAGTGGACGAAACATGGGTTCATTACTGTACGCCAGAAACAAAACAACAATCGAAACATGCCTGGTTCACTACCCCCCATAAAGACAATGGCGATTTTGTCGGCAAATGAGGTAATGACTTCAGTATTCTGGAACTCGATGGGTGTGACTATGGGTGATTGTCCAGAAGGGGGTTATACTATAAACTCTGATTACTACCGTGTCTCACTATGTCGTTTACGAGAGGAAATAAAAGAAAAGCGTCCAGGAATGCACAGAAAGAAAGAAAAGAAGAAAATCCTGTTTCATCAAGACAACGCCCGTGTTCACACGTCCGAGCAATCAATGGCTGAAATCCACAATTGTGGCTTTGAAGTATTATCGCATCCGCCTTATTCATCTGACGTACTTGAACTTATTGGTTAGGCCGAATAATTTTCAATCCACTCTCGTATAATTACTTCGTACTTAAACAAACAATTTTCGCCATTTTCCAGTGGCAGTCTTTTGTACTACAATTTCATCACGCCAGTTCGCCATTTTTTTTTGTCTAATTTACTTAATTTTATTCCTTTTGTTGTTAAAACTCCTGAACACTACTGTTGACACCACTATTGTGTTTATTTGGTGATCACCAGTTACTTTTGTGTTTTGGTCCTTCACTCGTTACAAATTTATTTCCATCTAAACATTGTAGGTATATCTGATCGCAGATTATTATACATTTCACAGACACAGCGCAACAATTGGTGTTTTTGATACATTAAGAATTAGTTGGATTAAGGGAACGTGTCCATCAAAGAACAATAAACAAAACTATACACTTTTGTTTATTGTTAAGATTTCGTACCTAAAAAGAAAAAAACGGAGCCCTTATATGATCACGTTGTAGTCAAATTGTTTGTCCATCTGTCTGTACCTTCTCTGCGGGAATGTTTGGAAATTTTCAGCTAATAGTAATGTTTGCAACCCCCTGCTGAGCAAAATATTTTTATAGGGATTCCGCGGTCACTCTGGTCATGATGACAATAGCTGTCATAAACATTTTCATCGTTCCGAATCGGATTAAGCCATAGAAAGACTTCGCTCCGCTGTCACAGCAAATGCACAGGTCAGGGAAAAAGGTGCTTAAATATTACGTAAAACTCCTCACTACATTGTGAGTGGTTGAGCATGCTTAGCACTAGACCATGAGGCAGCCATTAGACCATGAGGCAGCCATTGGACCATGAGGCAGCCATTAGACCATGAGGCAGCCATTATATCCGAAGCCAAATCCAGCGAAGCGGATGAGCGTTTAGCTATTAACGTATAGTTAAAACAAACACAATAATCACGGATAATTAGGTGAACACGCAGCCCGTATCCAATCGATAAGTATAGTATGCCAATGCGTGACTTTAACAGGTTTCAACTGTGGTATGCGCACCTGTGCTCTTAATTGTTCGAGATATGTTTGATGGATCTAGTTATAGTTCGGGAAGGAAGGGGATACGCGCCCCACCTTCGCCCAGTGACCCGTCCTACCCACCTTTTGATCTCCCGCTCTGTTCCTCAACGTGTAATTGCTGAATCCTTTACAAATTATTTTAGTTCTCTCTTATTAATCGATTCTCCGTTTTCTGGAGCCTGATGTGACGGAGACAGAAGCACGACTTCTGTCTCCGTCACCTCATCAGTCCTGAGTCTTGACTATACGTATACATGTAGATATGCATGCACGTCAGACTAAAAGTCTGTTCCGTGTGAAGCATCCGTCTGCTTATTAGTCTAGATGATAGCAACACCCAGAGACATCCGTATAATCGGAGGATACGCAGATGAGTCTTTGAGCCCTCATAAGGCACACGAAATGTAATAATACCGATTAATTCACCATCGCATTAAGTGAGCAAATAAAAGATTCCCCTGTCATGAGGCTCGACAGTCGATCACCTGCAGTGCATAAATAAATGTTCTTGACATTTATCGGGTTATTTTTATAGCTATACATACAGGACGGACAAACAATCGGAGCCGGCCATGCGCATATACGAATACGCCGTCCGTGCCGTCCTCTCCGGTGGACAGACAGACAGACGAAAGATATGAGTGCGAGTAGTCAACAGCTGGTGAAATGGCTAGGGTTGCCATCCGTACTTTTTTTTGTGGACGCGGGGAAACGCATTTACGCGCTTTCACTGACCCTGGATGGGGTCCAGTGGTATGTGGGCCTCGCGGCAGATTATGCGGTGACCGTCGCCACCTCCACAGATGGGGTCGTCCCGCACCACATGACAACCCCCCCCCCCTCCTCCCCCGACTTTGGGACAGTGCAATGGGGCGAGGTTCCCATCGTCGCCCCTTGACCCGTGCGCAAAAGCACCGCACTTTTTCTCTCTTTTTTCCCCTCTTCTTATAAGAGGGGTACAAAAAGCGGCACCTCCTCCTGCTCTTTAGTCCCCTCTTCTTATAGGAGGGGTACAAAGAGCCGCCACCTCCTCGGTTCAATTGACTTAGCCTAAGGTGTCTCGGATGACCCCAGGTTACTGAGCCCCGCCACGACAAGGCTTGAACCATGGTGGGGAACAAACAAAGTACCTACGCTAAAATACTTTATTTGAGTAAAAATGTTATTACGGGCTCACCACTACCTAAGTTTACCGAATAAAGACTCGTTATCTATATAATTCGTTCGACTAATAATTCGTTAATCTACACGATTAATATTGTTAAATTAATATTGATTGAAAGAGGCTGTAAATAATTCAATAAACACCAATATTTGTTAAATATCGCAAAGAACGACAAAAAATATAAGGACAAATAAATAAATGCTCTTTTTTATGCTATGTTCTATATAATGTATATTTATATTCTAACAAAATGAAGAAATACTGTATTCGTCCTAGAAAGGGTGGCAACCTAAACATGACTTTTACACTGAAACGATTTTGATAAATCTGTGGTCTCTACTGTATATAGCCTAAGTTGCGGAGAACGGTTAAGAGAGAGTTTCTCTGATCAGCGGTCACTTCTATTCAGTTGACTACTTGTCTGCCTCCTATGTAGAACAGTGTTACTCAAGCTGCGAAGACCCAGGAGGATGTTGAATTATCTTGACGATGACGAAATACAAGTAGCGGTACAACGGGGTGGAGGACAATACCCGTTTCAATAGAATTTATAATAACAAAAATCACCTCTTGATCCCTATTCATACCGTTCTTTTCCACCGACGCCCATACACATTCACATTATAGCCTTTATGCCACCGACTTCACACACAAGACACGAAACGTGACAGCATAGCAAGAGGTACCTCCAAACGTGCGGGCCCTATTCGGGCGCAATGCAGCAAGGAACTACCTCTTACTGAAAATACAAAGTATTTTTTAAGCTCAACCTTTAGTAAATACTAAAAGTAAATTTTAAATTGACTGTTACGCCAACTAGTGGCTAGAATGTGCAGTCTTTGGATTTTTTTAGGTTCAGAATTTATGCTGTGGAAGCGAAGAGAAGCCCAATACATCTACATTGGATTGCTGTGAGTGCTCGTCTGGTGACGACCCTACGCTTGGGGTCGAAAGAGGGACCGATCCCGCTCTCTCCCGCAGATGGGAGAGATGCATCCATATTTAAAGATCGTGAGCTGTGTGTTATTCGGTTGGTAAGAGTTCCTTCCTATAGAGTGCTGGAGCACAGAGTATTCACTCCACCGATTGTTCTGCTGTTGTCGTTAATTACGTACATTGAGCAGATGTTTCAAACATTCAATGCTAAGATTTAATATGGCGTAAATTTTAAGCGATTTCTATGCTAAAACTACTTTTACGGATACTGTCGCGGTTTATTTAATTATTTATCTAGCCCGACGTTTCAGAACCGGCAGCTTCAGTCTTCTGTCATCTCATTCCACCGGTGTCCATGGTTGCTGTAAAGCTTCTGAAACGTAGTGCTAGATAAATAATTAAATAAACCGCGATAAAATCCGTAAAAGTAGTTTTATTGTAATGACAAACATTCGCGTAATCTTAACATCAAGATTTATATGCTGTCGCCTTTTGCACTTCAGCATTAGGGGGACGGGATAAATGTAAGTATAATTTCTATGAGGATGATTATGGGCGGTGATAGCCACAAAAAAAGAAGAGGTCGATGCAGGTTTCCGCCCATAACGGGCCAAGACGTTTACCTCGCACATCTCAAGGTGAACTAACACAAATTCCTTAGGTTGACCTCATGTAAGTAGGTAACACTGTTACGAAAACCATTGAACAGAACATTGACGTCTGTCCTAAGCTCTACTAACAATTCTTTTATCGTGTAGGGGGCCAATGAGAAGTCGGAGACATTTGGAGTCACCAAATGGCAAAAAATGCCGACATCCATTAACATCCATATATGCAGATTCGTTGCCCTCCTACATCACACACGACAAACCGTGTGAAACGCGACAGTAGAGCTGTACGGCGGTGTTATGTACGGCGGTGTTCCTTTTTTTTTTTTTTTGTGACGCGGGGAAACGCATTTACGCGCCTTCACCGGCCCTGGGTGGGGTCCAGTGGTGTGTGGGACTCGCGGCACATGATAGTGCCGAATACCCACAAAAACCACCGTGAGTGTCATCAGTGCCGCCCTTGGTGAGGTGCCCCGGAACAACAATCGTCAGGGCACCTCGACGGCTAGTCAGCCCCCTAAGGGACCAACTCCACCTCCACAGATTGGGTTGCCCAGCACTACAGGACAACCCCACCGAGTGCAATGGGGTGAGGTTCCCATCCTCGCCCTATGCCCCGTGCGCAAAAGCGCCGCCACTTTTCTCTTTAGTCCCCTCTTCTTATAAGAGGGGTACAAAGAGCGGCACCTCCTCCTGCTCTTTAGGCCCCCCTTCTTATAGGAGGGGTACTAAGAGCCGCCATCTCCTCGGTTCAATTGGCTTCGCCAATGGTGGATACGGCGGTGTTCCTAGGTTGGAAGTGTCCCAGTACTCGATCTTGCCGACCCAATTCGATGGCAATGCACCATGAGTTAAGTCTTCTATACATTTATTTACATTTCACAAATTAATGCTAATTAGACATAATAAATACCCTGTAAGGATTTACTAAGTATGTCTAAAGCGATAGCAAAGTATTTGTTATATATAACTCAATACATTTGAAAGTGGCAATGGGACGAACAGATGGCGGATGGGCCTGTAAGGTTCTGGAGTGGAGGCCGCGTTTAGGAATACGAAGTGTTGGTCGACCAGTCGGGAAGACGACCTCCGTGCAGTAGCCGGTCCGGGATGGATCCGAGTAGCAGGAGATCGGCCGTCTTGGCGTTTATTGAAAGAGCCATATGACCAGCAGGGGCTGGCTGTCAGCTAGGGCTGATAACGAATTAATAAGATAACTAGTTTTCTCATATTCTTAAGTGAATGATAACGTGTTTTTTTTTTGTTGCGTGCACGCGAAACGGGTTCGTTAGCGTTTGATGGTCGGCCTCTGTTAAATTGTCTCGACCTCCGAAACTGCTGAGTTCGTGAGCTAAATGTGCGTCTGATAGGTTGTGTGCGATCATGTTTTTTTATTTATTAATATTTGTGTGTGCGTGCGTCGGCGCGGGGGAGGACACCGGCTATCCCGCGGGATACTTGGCTGATTGTAAGACTTTATTTGTGTTTTAACAAGCCGTTCTCGGCACGCGTCGCAATGCTTACTTCTCCGTCCAAAATATTTTTCGGAGAATTCCGGACGTAGTTACTGGATGTCTATCAGTGCTTTATCTCCTAACATTCATCGGATCTATCGAAGTTCACAAAAGAACAACGTTGTTTTGTGTGTTTAGCGTAGGGGTGTATATCTTTAACTGTCTTACCATCTATGGTCTCAAAATTCTACCAATTTTGGCAGCAAAAGAAAGTCAAACTAGTGTTGAGCATTTTTTCGTAAATAGCGGGGTTCTTTAAAAAAATCATTAATGTAAATAATAAATAGCTTGTTTTGCGGAATAAATTAAAATATGAAACTACAATACGTCGGGTACATTTTTGTTAATGTCGGCTGTCATCAAAACACCATTAATATATATAATTAATACATAGCTTTTCTTGTGCAGTATAAATTGAATTATGAAAACTATTATACGCTGAAACTGCGTTTTAAAAATTATGTTTGTGAATTTTTTTTTTTTTTATCGAAAGACAAGGGACTGAAATCTTTCTGATTTTCCTCAGAATTATTTTTAAAATTAACTAATAACAACATAATCAACAACTCACTACGAGAGTCTGTGGGTGCTCAACAGATAATTTTACTGGATTATGTGCTTAGGCTAACCGTAACTTAATATTGAATCGAGAATATAAGCACTTTTGAAATGGAGGCCGCGTGTTTCTTTTGTCAGTTTAAGTCTAAATCATTTATTATGATATAATACAACGTTTTCCCACCCGAATTTTTTCTACGGTGACCCATACCCAGCAGCGAAAAGCCAACAGGACATATTATTATATTCCAGGCGTGTCTGCACAGACACAAGCACTCCCTATACCCTTGTACCCCTATTCCGCAGGGATAGCAGTCACATACAACAGTAGAGAAACCAAGCGCAGGAAGTTTTTCTTAAGCCAACGGGCTTGATGTGCTCTCTGTAGGCGCAACGCCGCATACTTCCTGGCTCCATACTGTCAATAGAAGTTTGAAAATCCCAATAACAATTTGTAAGTCTGCCCCGGGAATCGAACGCGGGACGTTTGTTTGAACATCCTTCCTTACCACTAAACCAGCAGCAGACATCTATTATAATATTTACTGAGCCGCGTATAAATCAAAAGCCATAGATTTATTAAATTTACTTTGCTTAATTCAGTATTTAAAAAGTCATTTATTAAATTTGAAATTAACATTTACAACTAACGGTTGGCTGTGCACAGATTTTCCATCCAGGTCGTCTTTACTTGTGATAGTTAAACTCATGTGGTAATTATAATTTGTGAGAAAATGTTGACACAATGTTACATTTTTGAAACATGGATTTCTATATATGTTTTTACTACTGAGCAAAATATTCATATTGCAATCTTCGCAATTTGTAATTCACACCTTAGCTTGTAAGGCGTGGAATGATTAAAATACGAGTAAAATCTTGTGATCTCCGTAACGCGGAGAGTAACGTTTACCGTGCTAACGGTAAACGTTACGCTCCGCGTTTAATTTAACTTGAATTTAACTTCAGTTTTTAATTTAACGCGTTTAAATTAACTTCAGTTGAATTTTAAGTTAACAGATCAACAGCCTGAAGACGTCCACTGCTGGACATAGACACTGATGCATACAGCTGTTAGGGCTTTTTCGGCGCTGTCCACCTGTCTGTCACCAGGCTCCGTGATAGATAGACAGCTGACATTTCCAAACATGATGTACTTATAGTTTTGTCTCTTATAGGCAAACTAAAAGATCTATAAAAACTAGCGTCAAAGAACATATAGCTGATATGAAACATCGACGAGTTACAAAATCTACTTCATTAGATCCACTACATTAGATTTCATAAAGCGCAAATCCTTACTAGGGAACAGCGATTCCTTCCCAGGATGATCCGTGAGGATATTGAAAAGAGAAAACATCCAAGTTTCAATAGAGAAGATGGCTGGGTTCTTCCATATGCTTGGGACCAAGTGGTAAACATAATCAAATCTAAAACTAAACATAACATCTCAAGACAGCAAGATATAATAAGTACTGTTTGCGTTAATCGGTACAACTAAACAATTATAATTCTTCGGGTACTTTTAATAATTTGTAACACCAGGACATCTGTCATCTGAGTCCACCCGTGACCATACTTGCTGTAAGGCTTCTGAAACGTCGGGCTAGTTAAATAATGAAATAACCCGCGATAAAATCCGTAAAAGTAGTTTCATTGTAACACGACTACTATTTCACAAAATAACATTAGTAATAAAATCAGTTGTATCGCAAAATATTATTAACATTGCATTATGTTAAACTATTTAATAATGGGGCCCCAAAGCGTTTGTAGGTGGTAAATATAAACATTGAGTCATGACTCAATGTTTATATTTAGACCGTGTGATTTTTTAGAGTTGAATTTTCTTTTAAGTAACATTTTCTTTTTTAATCTTTTATACAGTCATCATGCCTATTATGCTTTTTTTTGTTTCGCGGGGAAATGCATTTTTTTTGCACCGGTTCTGGGTGAGATCCGGTGGGTGTGTGGGACCCGCGGCTTTACCGAATACCCACTGAAACCCCGCGGATGCCATCGGCCGCCTATACTGTGGTACCTCGGATCTGTCAGCAACCGGGAGACGGCAAATGTAGCGGGCAGCGCCTTTGCCGCACTCCCATCGGTTTTCTGCGGCACGGGCCTCTTCTCTAGCCCGCTCCACAGCATCCTTCTCTGATATGACCAAGTCACAGAAAGAGACCAGCGCCTCCCGGACATGTCACTCTCGAGCATTGAACGGACCCCGCGAGAGAGAGAGAGAGGTCCTACCATCTTAGTGCCGCTGCTAGATCATAGCGCTGTACAGCCCATCTAGGGCAAACCTGAGGGGTATGCTGGGCCGTGTCGTCTGTTGCGCTACACTCATAGCATCGCGCTTACATCGCCTGGCGCATCCGACACAGGTACGCACCGAAACAGGACACAGGTGCTTCGGTACGCACCGTAGGTCGACTACGCCTGGTCCTCCCCCCACTTCGGCCAAACGAAATCTACTCCTCGCCGGGGTATCTGCTGGAGCGCCTGTTCTGTAAAATGCTTGCTTCCTCGGAGTTTACTCTCAGGTGCGTTCTGGTCTTCTGGTCCAAAGTCCAAAAAACATTTACCACGCCATGCTATAACGAATATGAGCAGAGGATGTGGGTTACACAAATCAATGTCTTTGGAGTTTGACTGAATGGGCTATTCTTGGGTTGCGCTAGATGTATCCTTTTTGTAAAAAACCCTTCTACCTCACAAGGTGGACTATCATCAATATGAACGAATTCGGGTCAGATGGCGGCACGGCAAGGCCGTGACCATAAAACTGGGCGGTTTATACAAGTGACAAGCTCAAGACTTTACCTGCCAAGTAACCTTTTCTATTTTGAACTTAGTTTCGACTCGCTAACCTCTCCTCCGGCCGCGGCCTCCACCGGCCACGGCTAGTATAGTTTATATTGTCATTATTAATTATTATCATATTTATCACGACCGCCTGGCGCAACGTGGGGGTAGAGGTCTCGGTTGCGAATCCCGCCTAGGTCAAGTTTATCCATGTATCATCAACATCATCATCATTATCAGCCCTTATCGGTCCACTGCTGGACATAGGCCTTTTTTTTTTGGAGACAAAGGGGAATGCATTTAAGCATGATACCTGGGAGCCCGGGTAGACCCCCAGACCTATGTTGGACTCGGCCATTGGGTAGCAATACCAACTAAACCCCTACGGGAGCCATCAGCCGCTATAAGTGGAGGGTCCCGGATCTGCAGGCAACAGGACCCCTCCAGCGACAGGCTGGCCTCGGCGAAAAGGCCAGACTTCACCTCTTCGGAGACTGTCCGGCTACTCTAAGACAGTCCCCATGACGCCGTGTCATTGGAAGTGGACCAGGTTCCTATCCCGGCCCGACACGGAACACAGGGGCACTACTGAAGGCGCTGTAGATAGCGCCTCTTTCTTACCCCCATTCGTCGTCGACGGGGGGAGGCCTCGTCGGCAGCCTCCTCTCTCACCCGCTCGCCGGCTTCCTTCTGGGACATGACTGTCGCACAGAAGGAAGCCATCGCCTTGTAGGACTCGTCGCTGCCGAGCATCGCGACGATGATGCTCGACTTTGACAAGTCCCCTCCGACAACTGATGTCAGATCGCGACGCAGCGCCGCCCATCTCGGGCACACCTCGAGGGTGTGCTGGGCCGTGTCCACCGCCGCGTCACAATCGTGACATCGAGTCGTCGGCTCCCTGCGGGCCGTCTTGCACAGATACTCACCGAAGCAACCATGCCCGGTGAGCACCTGCGTTAGACGGAAGATGAGGGGTTTGCGCCTACGGCGCATCCACCGCTCGAGGACCGGGCGCAAGGCAGCCGTTAACTCACTACCGTACTGCCGCTGCCGCGCCAGGTCCTCCCCCACCTCTGCATTAACGCCACACGCCCTAGCCGGCGAATCCGTAGGATCTCGTCATGCGTGGGGTTCAGGCCAAGAGCCCTCCTATCCGAGACATAGGAGCAGCTCTCGGCAAGAACCTCCGCCACGAGCTCCCACGGGGGATCGCCAGCCAGGGATGCACGATACCGTACGGTACCCCCGGATCGACCTCACTGCGACGACCCTCTGCGCAGAGCGCAGATGGGCCTTATTCTTCGCAGTGAGACGATCCGCCCAAACCGGGGCACCGTACGTCGCCATACTCCGACAGACACCGGAGTACAGCTGCCTGCAAGCGGCACTGGGTCCTTCGAGGTTCGGGAGGAGTCTGCCCCGCGCACTCGCCGCCTTCACGACTTTCGGTCCCACCATAGAGAAGTGTGGGCCGAAGGTCCACCCTCCGTCAAGGATGAGCCCCAGATATTTTATGTGGGGGCTCAACCTGACCTTCTCCTCTCCGATCTGCAGAGCGGCCCCCGGTGGGGTCCTCTGCGGCCGGTCCCGCGGAAGAGGAGGGCTTCGGTCTTATCTAGTCTGACCCGAAGCCCTAACCTCTCTATGCGACCGATCACGAGGTCAACGCCGAAATCGGCCAGCCGCGCCGCCTCCTTATAGTCTCGTCCCCGGGCATAGACGAGGGTGTCATCCGCGTAGCAGATGACACCCATCCCGGGGGAGGAGACGGCCTCGCAGGACCCAGTCGTAGCCGACGTCCCACAGGATCGGTCCAAGAACGGAACCCTACGGGACGCCGCGCCCGACTCGCCGCCACTCCACGGACCGCGACCGGTTCTCGAGAGCCACTCTACGATCGGAGAGATACGCCTCCAACAGCCTCACGAGATAGGGAGGCACCCTGAAGAATTTCAGTGCCTCCCGTCTCACGCTGTGCGGGAGGCTATTGAAAGCGTTCGCGATGTCCAACGACACCGCGACCACCACCTCCCCCCTGCGCTCCGCCTCACCCGTCACCGCCCGCAGACGCTTGAGGGTATCGATGGTCGACCGGCGCGCTCGGAACCCGAACTGCGATTCTGAGAGTCCGGGTCCCGCGCCCTCCTCCAGATGCTGAACGAGACGGGAGGCCACAATCCATTCTAAGGCCTTTCCGGTCTCGTTCAGCAACACCACCGGTCGAACCGCTGAAGCCGAGTCCATGGGCCCCCTGCCTTTGGAAGTAGGCAGAGCCGACCCTCCTTCCATGCCCCCGGGAACTGACCAGACCGCAGGCAGCGGTCAAACGTTTCCCGGAGGCTATCCCCGAGGTGCACGAGTGATATCGCCAACACTCTCCCGTGCACCCCGGCTGGACCCGGTGCCCTCTTCTTACTCTAGAGGCGAGTCAGAATCGCCTCCATTTCAGCCTCCGTGACGGGTGGCGGAACACCCTCCTCCTCGTCCGACGTCTGCCGAGCCATCCTGGGGGGCGTGAAGCCCACGGGTGTGTCGGGGAACAATTCCCCGACGATCCTCCCCAGTTGGTCCATGGGGGCCGACGGGGCGCGGAGCTTGTTCCGCGCCCATTTGTACGGTCGGCCCCAGGGATCCCTCTCGAGATCCCTTACGATCTCCAGCTGGGCCTCCTCCTTGGCTCGGCAAATGGCCGCAGGATCTTCACCTTCTCCACGTAGATCCTGCGCAGCCTGTCGTCCCTGTCCACGTCCTGGGGTCGTCTCCGCCTGCTCCGGGTGTACTGCTTGGGCTGGAGGGCACGGCGTACGGCTCGGCGACGATCGCGACGTCAATCGCCCACTCCGCCATGGACTGCAGGAAACGATCCTGAGCCCTGACGGAGTGGTTGACGTTCGCCTGGAGGATGTTGAAATGGCGTGGCA
This sequence comes from Eumaeus atala, assembly GCA_017140195.1. NCBI lineage: Eukaryota > Metazoa > Arthropoda > Insecta > Lepidoptera > Lycaenidae > Eumaeus > Eumaeus atala. The sequence goes on along the minus strand of JAFELO010000370.1, from coordinate 1,908,511 downwards.
TATTAGGCCATACGTGGCATACAAACGCCAACTCGGCTCCACCCCAACACTAATCTCCCGGCCTGCAGCAGTTTCTTCGCTGCGGTTGCTGGGAGCTCAATGTGAGCTGTGCTTGAGCCAAACTGTCCCGTGCGCAGACTCCGCACGAGAACCTGACCCGGGTTACAGCCCCCCTCCTTGGCCACCGCGGTCGCAATCCGTTCCGCGGTGACTGCATCACTGAGGCCCGAGAGCCTTATGTCGGCCTTCTTCTCGGGCCTGAGTACCTCCGCCTCTTCTTTTGACACCTCCTTTAGGCGAGCTGCGAGGATGTCCGCCTTTTCTCCGCTTGAGGAGCCGGGCAGTTCGATTAACCGCGCTCCGGTTGCCGACTGGCGTATGCGGAGCGGACCAATGCCCAGCTCCTCGAGGTTAACTTCCCGCTCTGCTTTAAGAAGCGCCGAAGCATATGACGCGCCCTTCCCCGCTGCCTTGACTTGAGCGTCAGCTTCGGCTCAATTTCCCCTTGCTTCTTTTCCGGCGGCGCAGAAGCCGCCGGTGTATTCTTCATCTTCGACGGCGGCGCTGGTGCTGCCGGCTTCTTCGCCGCCTTTCGACGGACTACGTCCGTCCACGCCGTTCCCGCCTGGGTGGCGTTTTTCTCCGTGCCCCCTTCCGCTGTAGGGCCAGCGGCCTTTAAGGTGGAGGGACCAAAGGCCGTCCACTCCGGGCCGCTAATTACGACATAACTCTTTATTTGACATTTAGGTAAAAGCTGTAGTGTTAGTAGTCACACTGAAGTATGTCTGACTGTCGAAAGTCGAAACAATATTGTTTTTCTCTATCAATTTTCACAACTTGCACAACTAAATAACACACAACTAATATCTAGTACAAATTTTATCTTCATCAAATTATCTTGATGACAAAATCGTATAAAAGTACCTAAGTACTGTGATAAAGTTTCATGCTGATGAAAAACAAATCACCTTATCTTACATCAAATTTTAGGGTTCCGTAAAAACCACAACTCTTATAGCTTCGGCATAACCGTCTGTCCGTCTGTATGTCACAAACGTTTTAATTGTGGTCTAAAACATTATAATTGTGGATAGTACGTTGGTGTATTTTATGAACCGCTACAAAACTATTTTATATGATTGAAAAAAATAAAATTATTAGTGGTACACTCCATACATGTAAGTGATGGATGAGAAAATAAAAACGAGAGGGCATAGGAGCGTGGGGTGGCATAAGATAGGTATTTCTAAATGATATGGACTTTAGAAGAAAGCCCCTTTTAAACTACCGAGGGCAAAACAATAGATTACACATAAACAATAAAAAACAATAGATTTTATATAGTTCAATAAAAATTTCATAGGAAAATTGTTTTGAAAAAAATCTGTTTGGTACTTTAAGAAACGTGCGTTTACTTTGGTTAGCTTCAACGGAATTGTTCAGAGGCAGACTCGCCTTGACTTGTTCTTGGCCGCTTTTTTATTTAACAAACAGACATTTGTACTAATTCAAATATAATAATCCAGATAGTTTTACATCGCGAGGGACCTTTCTATTGAGCTACTCAACAAAGACTAACTTTGTGAACATAATAATGTCGTACAAGCCGAATTTCGGCTACAGCGGCCATCTCTATAGAAATTGGCCAACTGCACCGGACATATTATAGTAGCCAAATGGGTGCACATGTAAATGTTCCCTTATACTCCTATTCCAATGGGACGGCAGTCCTACACGACCGGAGAGAAAACAGGCGGAGGACGGCTTAACGTGCACTTCGGGGCACTGGGGTATAACACCGCCATCTGCCTGTCTTCAGACTGTTATAAGAAACTGAAAAATCCTGATAACACTTTGGTCCGATCCTGCACTCGAATCCAGGACCTCACGCCTGTAGTTGGATATGCTTACCACTGGGCCACGAGGCAGAAATATATGCGTCGACTTAGTTCGTGAACATAAAAGTCGCCTACATCGTCCGCACGCGCCGGTCACGAGTAACACCTCGACACTCTCCAATTTGATAATAACAGTTCATTATGTAAAATGAACTATTATTATTTTTCATATAATTTTTTATTCAATTATCCTATCAACATTATAAATGGGAATAATTGTTTAGTAAGTGATAGTGGAGAGTTTTACAGCCGAATTGACTGAGCACGACTGGGATGGTACCTTCGCTCACATGAGACCGCCGTAAGGAGACCCAATCGGAGAAAGGAAGGGGGGCAACTCTGCATGGCAATGATGCGCAAGTCTAGTGAAATTACTCTTTTGACCCCCCCTACTGTAAAAAGGCGTCGTTCCAAAGTTACATAAATACGAGTACATATAGATAGGGGATCTGCATGGTAAGAATGCGCATGTCTATGGGCGTCGATAGTCGTCAATCGGTTTCGATCACTCGTTTGACCCGCTGTACTACAAAAAATATGATTGTTATACTTTTCAAACAAAATCTATTGAGCTGATCTAATTACAACAGCACAGATATAGCAGCAGACTCGGCAGAAATGTAGAAAGATTGTATCCTGAAATAATTGAATGTTTCCGTTTTTATGCGGATGAATAACATGAATGGGGACTAGCCCGGAATATAACAGAGCGTTATTTCTGAATATAGTGCCATCAAGTAAGACAATGGAAATAACAATAATTAACAATCATTCCGTCGTAGCAAAATTTTTGTAAAGAACTTGGATTTACGGTTTACCATTACAATTTAAAATGCCAAAATTCCCATCGATCCCGTGTGTGTTAAAATACTTATGCAAGGTCGAAGGCTAAAACTTTAAGGATTTTTGACCTTTTTTTTAAACGGTAAGTAACATCGAATAAGTATTCCGACCAAAGTAGATCTCAAACCTTTCTATAAAAGTGATTCCAAAATTTTTCTCTGCGACCTACATTTCTCAGACATTGCGCAACAACAAAATGTATATACATATTCAGGTACATTACATATGCATATGCATTGCGGATGACCCACATTGAGGCTTTAACGAGCAGAAGATGATAATGAGAGGAATATTAAACAACTAGTGAAGGACTTCTCATTGTCGCAAATGACCATATAACAGTCATAAACCATAAGTTTAACTGCTCGTGTAGGGTTACAACACTTGCAGTAAAGGTGGTTGTCATTAAAATATCGATAGTTTAAAACTTATAAAACTATACGTACGTCAGTTGTGTCCTGCTACACTTTTTATAGAATTGTTAGATTAAAACGAGGTATTTGGAATCAAGACTCCACTAGAACAAATATGCGCATCACATAATACCCATAGAAACCTGCGCGGATAAAACTCAAGGAACCCAAAGGTACCTCTCTGTACAAACTACCGCCTAGTCTAGGTGTCCGTGTAACAAGAATTACAAAGGTCAAATCATAGGTGGCTATTTTATTATATAATAATCAGAATCAAATACTAAATACCTCTATGATTTTGTAGTGCCTAAAAGACACTGTATAACAATTATAAGTAATTTATTATCGAACAGGTGGTTAGTATACAGTTTCATCCAAAACTTCTTGTAAGTAAATTAGTGATGTACATAAATATAATAATAATTATTTATTTAAACGTAAACAATATAACATCCATTCTCTTAAGAGTATTAAGGGTTAAATCTATCGATATTTTAATATTTTCTTTTGGTAATATAAAAAGTACTAATTTATTTTAATACAATAAATATGTAATGTGTCATTTGGCTTCTGTCTGTTTTTAAAACTATTCAATGAACGGAGGCTACTCCTCATGCTGATATATTTATCCTGAGCCCGTGCTGAGATAATAATTAATTATTTACTTTAAGATATTAAGTGGTGTTTCACATTACGTTTTACAAATGATGAACTCGGTTTTATTTAAAAGAGTTGTTAAGTACCTATTTCCTATACGGCTAACCTTCAAAACTTTAGTTACGAATTTAAGGAAATTCCACACGGATATAATTTGGCTAATTAAAAAAATTTAAATATAAGCTTTATCGTATTTCCCTTAACCACCGCGATGTCTTTAGAAGTCAGCTATTTTAAAATGTTGTGAATAATAATGGAAACTTTTAAAGTAACCTCTAGGTCCTGGTATGAGATCAAGAACCACGCTCTCTCAAAAGACCAAAGACGACATCCGCGTCCGAGTGCTGTGGCCTGTGAGCAGCTGGTTCAGTCAGAGCGAGGCCACCTGCAGCCTGGACGAGGCCGGCGCCGATTGCGTGGCGCACCACGTGGAGCTCGCCAGGGAGAAGGTGGTGGTGAGTTGTGAGAGGAACAGCTATGCTGTAGACTGGATGAAGCCGGCGCCGACTGCGTGGCGCGCATGGCGTTCGGTTTGACTTTTCGGTGGCCCATTGGGGATGTTCCACCAAAAAGTCAAAACCGAACCAAAAACATATTCATGGGCTTCGGTTGTCGTGGAAATGCTCCGACTTCTCGTTAAAATTTTATAAAAAATTAAATAACTTCACTACAAGCGAATAATGTACATAACACCCCGGTTGTGCTGGGCTAATTCAGCATCCATGCCTCTCACGAACAGTGAGTAGACTGAGCTGATGAGGAGGGGTGGTTAACGTTTCCAGATCTTCACCAGCGGGTACCTGGACTCCTCGTACTCGCCGTGGACTCGGGCGGTGGCGCGCGCCTACTTGGAGCGCGCCAAGATAGTCCTCATAGTGGAGCTCTTCCCGGTGCTGGTCAAATCCTATCCTACGTGAGTACAACCATGCCCGGAACAAAGGTGAATTTGGAACCTCTTGGTGATAACCGACGCCCTTAAACATCCGCATAGATGTTGCGCTGATGTATTGTCCTCCTTCCGAACTTCCCCTACACCAGACCGGGTCACTGGAAATCCACACACCGCACGAAGCGCAAGCAAAAGGTATTGATTCCCCAGATATCAGTCGCAGATGATGAGTCCATTTTGATAATATCTAATTTAGCTGTTGTTACTGTTGCTGTTTGTTACTCTCACATTCGCATGCTTCTCCCCCGGGCGCGAAATCGGGGTCACCCCAAAACTAGCCTCGTCGCCCGATTAGTATAGCAATCCGATGAACCTGTATTGGTATTTTCTGCTGCTCTTCGCTTCTACAGCGCAAGTTGCTTAAATGACCAGTACGTTGCTTTCCAGCGCCGCTCGTCTCACAAAGCCGCTGGGTATTTTCATAGGCGACTTTATCGTGAAGTTGAGCCGCAGAGGACTGGCACCGAGCCGCATACAGCTGCTCGGGGGAAGTTTGGGCGCTCACATGGGATCGTACGCTGCTACCAAATACTACGAGGTCACCGGTGAAAAGGTCTCTAGACTCACAGGTGAGTCGTAAGTGACCTACAGGCCATTGAAACGGGAATCATTTTTGAATAGGTCTTCAAGCGAGCAGATGACGTTCTCTTTTGTATTTTTTTAGTTTAAAGGGACAAACGGGAACTTGAAAACTCTTGATGTCAACCGACCGATGTCGATAGACATCCGCATAATTGTTCTGCAAACCTATGGTTCTACCTTCTTCCTCATCCAATTGGCCGACGGAAACTCATAAACTGCACGAAAGGCGACGGCATAACTGTCAGTTTGCGGTGGTATCGTGTGAGAGATAACTTCCCCGGTTTCCCCGGTACTTATAATTAAAGTGACACTCGACGTCCGGAATTTCTCCCCGCAGATATTAAGCAGATCTTTCGTTTCATCAAAATGAATCATTAAAAAAATCATAATCATCAAAGGTTATACGAGTATTATCTAATTTTTTTTCATATTGATCTCTAACGTTTAAGGAAATGTTACAGAGCCTGTGTTGGTCACAGATGTGTAGAATTGTAATGATAACCCCACCATGGTTTAAGCCTTGCCGTGGCGGTGGGGCTCAGTAGCCGGGGATGAACCCAGGCTGAGCCAATTGAACCGAGGGAGACGAAGAGAGCAACAGGAGGAGACGCTCTTTGTACCCCTCTTATAAGAAGAGGGGACAACAGAGCAAAAGGAGGCGGCGCTTTCACGCACGGGCAAGGGGCGAAGACGGGAACCTCACCCCAATGCTTTGGTTGAGGTTCCCAAAGTCGGTGGGGTTGTCCTGTGGTGCGGGACATCCCCATATGTGGAGGTGGCGTCGGTCCTTAGGGAGCTGACTAGCCGTCGTGGTGGTTCGATGATTTGTTGTTTCGGGGCACCTAATCAAAGGCGGCACTGATGGCATTCGCGGTGGTTTTTGTGGGTATTCGGCACTATCATTTGCCGTGAGTCCCACACACCACTGGACCACACCTAGGGCCGGCGAAGGCGCGTAAATGCGGTCCCCGCGTCAAAAAAAGGGTTTCTAATGATAAATCAATTTTTCAAATCGGTCCTTTAGTTACAGACACGAATCGACAAACAATCAAATGTTTGCTCTTTATAATATTAGTGTAAAGAAAGACATAATATTATAATTTTAATCCGACAGCTCGTTTTCCAAATATGTTTGGTTAGTCGAATCGAAGTTCAAAGAGATCAGAATGTGCTGTGTGCGTGTGTAGAGATCATTATATACCTGTTCGTATTCAATCGATTATAGTTATAATTTCGTTTTGTAATCAACCAAATAAGTATATATAATCACTATTTTTGTGTAGTAGTGTATGAGCATGTTAGCATGTAAGAGGTAATGCCATGCTGCTTTCGAGGAGGTAACCTGTGCCGTTTTGGATCACTACCGGCGCCCACAGACATCCGTATTATTGTCATGCAGATACAGCGTAGATATCACTTTAGTGTCATGTGTGCGCGTGGTACCTCCCCGGTCGTGCCGGCCCAATTCAGCTGCAATGCAGCATGGTACCACCTCTTACTAAGTATACTAAATTTATTTATTATTTTATCATCGATAGCAGATTTCATGATATCAGACATTAGGTAATATTCACATTGTTATAAGTCTTATTTTGTGTGTAAGAAGAAAAATATTACTGCTACTATATAAGCTACGCTCCTAATCTCGTCACATCAGTAAGATGAGTCCCCCTGATATCACTTACCCGGTACTGCCGGCTGTGTATAGGGAGAAGTGATATGTTTTTGGCCGTTTGCGAATTTCCGATGGTTCATTGGAGTAGTAGAAGGCCAACAAATGTGTGACAGCTAATTTTCTCCCTTATTCAAATTTAAAATGAAGCTATAAAAAATATCTGTGTTATAAGAAGGCGATTTGTAAGAGACAGCATACTTTTAGGACATAATAAAAAATGGTTCCATGTGATTGAAAATATAAAAATGAAAATATTGCTTATGTACATAGTAAAATTAATAACGAAATAAATTAAAGGAAAATATAGGCACCGCATGGTATCGATAGAAAAGACCGCGGGCGCATCACTTGTGCGGGCGAGTAGCTGCCGCCCGGTATAAATAAACGTACAGTAAACATTTCATAGACAATTGGGCCAAATTTTAGTTATCTATTTATTGACACACACGGAATGAAAATCGTGCGTGAATACGCACTATGACTGTGCACAGTGCCTACGAACCACCTGTATAGTGTTTATTTCATAGGACTGGACCCAGCGGGGCCGTGCTTCCGGAACCTTCCAGACGATGAGCGGTTCAACGCCAACGCCGCCGAGAAAGTGGACGCGCTGCATACCAACATGGACGGGTTCGGCATAGCTGATGCTATTGGCCAAGTCGACTTTTACGCCAACGGAGGTAAAGTAATATCTATTTCAGTAACAGGTCAGTAGGCCCAGATAAGCATCGTAAAAACAACCTATTTGCAGGGGAGTACCAGGGCAGAGGAAGTGACAGTTTCCTACTGCCGTGCCTGCACCTGTGCAGCCACCTGCGCTCCGCCACCTACTGGGTGTTGGCCAGCGAAAACCCCGACAAGTTCCTGGCGCTGCGCTGTCGGTCCGTGCGGGAAGCCCGACACGGCAACTGCTACGACGAAAGGGTCACCAACGTTTTAGGTCCAGAGACCAACTTCTCAAGACCTGGTGTGTATTATCTACCCACGTTGGCAGAAGATCCATATTACTTGGGAAAGAAAGGCCTGGCGAGGAGAAAGTACGACGGGAACAATTATTTATTCAAATTGGCATCAGAAAATGACTTGGTAATATAGAGAAGGTCAATTAGGATAGGTCCTGTAGAAGTAGCTGAATGACGCCAGGTCGTGTTGAGCAGTGCCCGCAACATGGCAGCGGTGTCCAAGACGAATACTACTATTAATTATGGTGCAATGGAATATATTTCAAAGAAATGCCAAATATTTCCAGTGATGTCAGCTGTGCACTTTTAGATTCAATATAGAGATAACATAAGAACTTAAGAAATATATAAAATCAGTTCTTGTTGTGTTCTCATGTCGATGTACGTTAATATAAGAATGCTAGTTAGGAAAAAAATTGTGATTTCGGGTACTTACTATGAGGTAGTGCCATCCTGCATTGCAGCTGAATTGAGCCAGTACGATCGGAGACGTACTTCTTGCTCACTTGTTGCCGTCGCAAACAGACGCCTCGGATTGAGTTTCCGTTGAATTATTGGAAGAGACGACGTATCGTAGCTAACACGTCTCCATAACATTTATGCGAATGTCTAATATGCACAGGTAATATGCAACGCCTAGGTCGTCTGCCACCATCAAAAGGCTCCAACTTGTTTACCCCCTTATGCTATAAAAAATATTGTGATGTATGAAGTAAAATTAAACGTTGAAGTAACGTCTAATGGATACTCATTATAATCGACCTCGAGGTACCTTCATTTACGCTATTTAACTATTTGTTCACATCCCTTTAAAAGCCAAGGGCGCGATGCCTATTAATGGTGAACGACGTCTGTACGCATCAAAGTTATTAGATTAAATTCGTAGATGTCTTTTTTCCGAGGGTCATACTACTTACTGTTCGCGGTTTGTTTCCCCTCTACAGTTCACCGGACTAGCGAAAACATCCACAGACGTCTCATCTTATAATTTGTACGTATAAACGCTTCAGTCCGATCGCTGAGGTAGGGGGTAGGGTGGGGGAGGGCGTAAAAAAGTACCATGTGATCGGCCAGTGACTAGTGCTGCGGAGTGCAGGTCGACCACTCGTGCTTGTCAACAGTATAGTACTGTGTGTTGATCGAAAAGTATTTACTAGAATAGATTTTAAATAATATACTTTTAATTTTAATTTTAATGTAAGTTTAAGCAATGTATAATTTAATAAAAAGGGACAATAAAGAAAACAAATTGCATTTTTTTTAATAATCACACTTACATTATAATTTTTGGGTAGCTAGTTTGGGCCCTCCCAATGTGTAATTTTATAATAAAAAAATATAAATACATAACATTTCCGGAATTTATAAAAGATTTAATATATTTCCGTTGTCTAGTATATGTATACAGTGGTGAGGTAAGTCCACAGATATTGTCGTTATTATTCTTATTTTAGAGGATGTACCATAGTGCAGGCACCGGTTGCTCGATGGAGTGAAAGGGACGCCTTGATACGCTCTCTCGCTCGCGGGCACCGCCCATTTCGAACATTACTATGACGTCAGAGTTTTTCGTGCATGCACCTAGCGCTATCGATTTTCAACACGTTATCACGTCGAAAAGTTAGAAGAATTAATAAGATTAAGGTTAGCGAATAAAAGACAAGTGCAACATTTTCGAAATGTATTTCGACATTACAATGTCAATAAACACCACACTAAATATGTTTCAGATACATGATCACGTACAAAACTTTACAATATATATTATGTACACTACACAATATGCTGTGTACACTCTCGTGAATACGCGAGCCACTAGCGAACAATGCATGTTCGTCGCCGATGACAGCCTTACTGTGAGATACATAAATCCAGCACTAATAGTCAGCAGCTAATATGCACTACTTCACTAAAAACTAGTTCCTCAAAGATGTATGCGGAATCGAGTTGCACGGCTTTTTGTTGACAAATACTGACCAAATTCAGCAAATTTTTTAATGTCACGCCACGGGATAATGTGTACACAGCATTACACTACAAGCTGAGTTATGCTCGTAATTTGAGCAAAAATGGAAGCCAACTTTTGTTGTTTTGTTATTTCAGCGCAGATGTAAGTGTCAAAAGTACAATATGGCGGATGGCGAATGCACACCATCAAACAATAAATATTGCATAAAAAAATACACCATGTTTAGCAGACGTTTTCGAGAAATCAGAATGTTAAAATAAAAAAATGTGGTTTTAGCGATGTGTCGGGAATATTAGATAGATCAGAGATATTTTACGTCTAACTAGCATTTCGCCACGGCGTCACCCACGTAAACTCCTACCCAACCATTCTGTACAAAATTTCAATGTAATCAGTAGTTTGCACGTGAAAGAAAACAGAAATAACAATCAGCATACGCGCAGGCCAACAGTCTCCTCATCGAGTTACCTCGTCCCTTCACGGTCACTGCAGTAGTACACTCGAAGCGTAAGTGATAGCTATATTGCGGTTTATAATAGGACCAATAGAGGAGGATACTTATAAGGGAGGTGGATCTGTATAGGAATTATATGAATGTCTGTGGGCGTCGGTAGTCAACAGAGGGCTGCCCGACTGCTGGTTTCCCCCAAAGTAAAGAACAATTAATGACATTTTTTCACTTACATTTGCTTGTAATTTCTCTACCTGCCGCAGCAGAGCTTAAACTTATACATGAAACAGAGCATAAAGTAGGACATGTACTTACATGTCCTACTTTATGCTCTGTTATGTTATGTTAGTACTTACTAACATAACATAACAGTTTGTTATGTTAGTACTTACTAACATTATATATGCGTTATAAACTTCATATATTTTTTTATTTATCTGATTCACTTTTATGTACTGTGTTTTAATGAAGTTTTGGCAAAAAGTGAAAGACTTAAAAAAGTTGTAGAGCCGATTTAACAGATTACGGTTATAAGCAATTATTTTGTAGCATTTATGCGGTAGAAGTTTATCCATGTCATAAAAGTGAAACTGATTCATTACGAATTGACTGCCCAACTTGTCTGACGTTGTCGCGTACAAAATATATGAATTTAATACAATTTAAACACTTAACATTCAGATCTAAAACGAAAATTCATCACACGCGAGTACATACTAGTTATTTAGGAAACTATGAAGCACCAAGTAGTTTTACAATCTGTGTAGGATAAATTCTATAGAAAATTTGGAATGTGAACAAAAATTAAGGTAGACATCAGACGTAAACAATGTATTAAAAGGTTGTTTTAATGTAAAAACATGTAGATTTAATATACAAAACTAATAATTAACAAATCACAAATAATAAAGGACCTTAAACGCCAAACTTTGTTGATAAGTAAATTATAAAGTTAATTAGAAAGGATAGAGAAACGGGGAAGAGGTGATAATGGAAATGGGGTCCTAGGCGGCCTTGATATAGTACTAATAGAACTTATAGATATTGATATAATATTTCAAAGCATTAATAAATAAAACTAATATTCAGTTTTTATGTATTCTTGTCAACGTGAAATAAAAAAGAAATAACATTACAAAAATACAAGAGTACACATACAATATTTTTTTTCCTTTCATAGTTCGTAAGCAAAACATAAAAAATCTTCATGGATTTCTATTATATAACATAAGTGTATGATAATTGGATTATATAGCATGCTCGTAGATATGTCGATGTAATTAATACATTTAAGCTATTAATTATACTAAGCAACAAATACCAAAGTTAAGTAATATAGTGGTAAAGAGCGAGATGAGCTTGCACTACGTAGAGCGTTGTCCCTGTCACTCAATTCATTGTGCTGTACATGAGCATCAATGCCTCACGACGCATTTCATGAAAGAGGCAAAAAAATTACACTTGTTGTTTCGTATTTCGAAGGTACGTCTAAAAACTAACTCATCTTCATAATCGTATTAATGAACATAACCGTTTACCAGTAATATAATATCAAACCTATTACTGGGTAACAGTCAAGTAACAGTAACGAGACTATACCAAATGTATACGTAATAACCACCAGTTATTTGATCATGCTATGTATAACTAAACGATAATCGCGCATGTTATTGATATCCAAATATTATCTAAGTCTTGGTGGGATTACGATATCAGCTGGATCATACGGTGATCGTAACGCATTCGTTCCCTGTTACTGAATAACATAATACTAACAACATGCGAACCAGCTGATCGGATGTTTCTATATGTTATATTAGTTACATCTCTCGTCGCCTCCCCCGGACCGCGCCCACACACGGCCCTCGCATTTGTGATCAGAGTATACCGTCATGAAAACCAAAATGAGAAAGAGACGGCGCTCCACAAATCCGATGTCACCCGAATGTCTCCTTAACAACAATATTGATTTACCATTGGTGTGTTTATCGTAAAGTGATATCAAAATGCCTATAAAACTCGCCGTTAGCTACAATATATGTATCAAAATGTACTTGTATATGCCAAGCTTGTAGCGCAACTATTCACTTACACTTGTTCTGTCCCGTGCAGTTATTTAACGCAATGTCTTCTCGCTACAATATTTTTGTTCCTAGTTCCTCTTGTAAAGGTTTTAATAACAATTTTATTCGTAACTATCAATTTTTGGCACACCACTGTTTTATAGGAATCTTTTAAATCACAACTAACCGTTTAAAGAGAATTACTTTAATTCTTAGACGAAAAAAATAAAAAACGTGATACTAAATAGGTAACAATTTGGAGATTTGCTACATCTAAATATTTAAATTATTAGGTCCTTGTTCATCATATTCAGGAAAACAATACACAATAAACGATTTCGGACAAGACGTGAGGGAATTTAAGTTGAAAACAAACCTTTAAACAAGAAATGAGTTTCTAGCACTTGCTAATTGATTTAAAATATCATATATAAATATTTAAAATAAATATTTTGTACGAAAATATTAAACAGATCCAAATAAAACAGTTAACCGCCGATGCGATTCACACATTAACATCACATCAGAACCACAGAATTTCCTTTTCTTGGTTAATAGCGTACAGAATGTCTCTTCTTTTGCAATAGAATTTTCAACTTTTTTTTTCTTTTGCAATAGAAACAAGATGACTTCAAAAATTCGTCCAAAGCTCGAGTTTGTTACAATGTTTGTTGTTGTTTGTGTCGATGTCGATGTTTGTTGTTGTTTGTAAGAAGCTCGTTATTCCGTGGCTATTCAATTTCCCCCCATCCCTCAGCCCTAGCCAGAAAGTGTAAGCAATACTTGAATATTCGTTTGTCCGCATCAGAGTGCGCGGTGGGCGGGGCCGGGGGGCGGAGCTACCGTGGTATGTACTCCAGCGGGTACCACGCCACGGTCTCCTCACGCAGCGGTAGCGTCGCCAGTGGTATCACCACGCCACCGAGAAACTGGTTCTCTTGTAGCGAGTCATAGTTCCATACTGTGGCCTGTAATAAAACAAGGCTTTAGGTATTACGCTTGGCAAGGATATTAGGTTAAGAATTCGCTGCTAGTTAGCCAAAACATTATCCATGTTAAGGCACATTGGTAAACACAAATAAATAAATAAAAATATTATACAATTAAAATTTTGTATACATCCAATTCTGCCTGTAAAGACATGTCCTGCGTAATTGCCTAGTAGCTATAGAGATGGTCGCCGTGGCCCAAATTCGTCTACACAAAATAAGATTTGATTGACCTCGCATTCATAAACAATGTCGTACTAGCTGAATTTCGGCTACAGCGGCTACCACTACTGAGTGGAGCCATCTGCGCGGGACATTTTATATTGCATAAGTGTTTGCTCGGACACAAGTGCACTCCCTATTCCTTCATTCTCCCATTCCGATGGGACGCCAATCCGACACGACCGTAGAGAAACCAGGCGCTGGACGGACGGCTTAACGTACTCCCCCAGGCCAACTATCAAACTCCGTACAATTATTATAATTTGAGAATTCCTCATAGTACTTTTTGAATGATTCGGCCTGGGATTCGAACCTGGACCTCACGTCTGCGGCTGAACATGCTTAGCACTGTTGATGTCTTAAGTTTACGCGAATGTTAGTCATTACAATAAAACTACTTTCACGGATTTTATCGCGGTTTATTAAACGACCATGGTTACTGTAAAGTCTCTGAAACGTCGGGCTACATAAATAATTTAATAAACCGCGATAAAATCAGTAAAAGTAGTTTTATTGTAATGCTTACCCCTAGACCACGAGGCAGTTTCCTCGCATTACCTAGCAAGCTTCAACCTGTCGGAAAATGGTTGAAAAAAGGAGAAATAACATGTGAAAGTTAATAATAATAATAGTTTAATATGAAACTTTGACAAGCCCCACCTATTATTTGAAACGTGACTTCATGGTTCCAAATAAAAGTGTTGCCACCCAATCCATATATTTTTGAGTATTGAAAAGAAAAATTTGTAAGTAACAACTGTACATTCCAGGCACTAGTTTGTTTGTTTGTTATCACCTCCCAGTTTGTGTGAGTGTACCTGCAGACTGCGCGTGCGCACGACGTCGAGCGGCAGGCGGTACTCCAGCATTTCCATGAAGGACGGGTGCAAGTTGCGCTTCAGCACGCGCGTCTTGCGCTTCGTCTCCTTGTTGGGGTCCGGCGTCAGGTACACCTGTATTACATATGTACTATATGAAAAATACAAAATATAAAGGGATCTGACGTGCGGTTGGTAAATATTTTAGTTTATCTTGGAGATCAGTAGATATGTGTGCGTGCTAACATACGCATGTTAGTACGTGCGTGCGTGCGCTTGTACCTTGACGTAGGGGTTGGGCGGCAGGCCCTGCGCGCCGGCAGCCAGCGACTGTGCGTGCAGAATGAGCACGGCGAGCACGCCGCCTGCATACTGGACCGACAGCTTCAGGGAACCCGATCCGCTGCTCTCCGGCTCCATCACCTCACCTGAGACAAGGGAGAGGCCTGATATCACTGCCTCCATGACGTAGCTGGATATAAGAAGGCCCTTGCAAGGACCGGCATCACCACAGTCCGCCGATCAGAAAAACTTTCGAAATAATAATTTTTTTTCGGACCTGAACTTATGCTGCGAAAGCGAACAAAAGCCCAATACAGCCTCATGTGATCGCCATGACCGATTGTCGACAAGATAATAATACAATACTAGTTGTTGGTGATGATGTTGGTTGCAGGCCGACAGTTGACGTCACTGCATTCATAATGCAAGCAGTCTTACCTCGCCTCAACCTCTGAGGCTCCACATCCTGCTGATCTCTCAGCAGCGGGTGGAAGAAGGTGTACACGAGGTCGGAGTGCGCGATCTCGTCCGCCAGCTGGAAGAGTGACGTGAGGAACGCTTGCACGTCGCCGAAGCGTCGCTCTGCCACCTGACGGATGTTCGAGCGGCCCACGTGCAGGCCTGACGGCAGACTGGAATAGAACGAAATTTTCTAACAACCTCGAGATATTACAGAATTGTAGAGATGGTGCCATTCTGTATAGTAGCCACACTGCATATACTGTAGAGTAGTGGATGCCGATGGGTACCGGTAGTCATCAAATGGCTCCGACTGTTAGTTTGTCCGCCTATGCTATACAAAAAATATAAGTCGAGTGGCAAAACTATCCGGACTTCCCTGTAATAGGAGGTGCCGTGAATACACGCAACATAATGTAATCAACTGCACCAGGAAGTGCATAGCTTAATTATTAATATAATAATATTGTGACGAGTATTATCGTGTGAAACAATGATCGCAAGAGAGCGTAAAAACAGCGTAACGCTTTACTGCGCTTACGTCACGTCTGCGACACAGCTATTTTATTATTATATATGAGCCCGAACTAGTAGTAGAAATTTTTCAGTAACCAACTAGCGAGGCTCAAATCAATCAATATCTGCGTAACCATGGAGTATTCCGATGCATTACCCTCCTTCAGCCCATACAACTCTAAGGCATTATTACTCACTCATAAATGACACGCGCTTTTTTTTTAATCAGCTCTAAGAAGTCTTTCCAAGGTATATCATAGACAATATATCGAAGCTAGCCCAAATTAATGACATTAGTTATATAATTTCACAATTAATCCAAATGTTATTAGTACAGCAAAAAACCCAGTGTACGATTATCTAAGAGAATTCATTGATAAGATTGCGATATTACTCATTGTGTAGCCGATACCCGTGATAAGGTATCAGTGTGCATCGCTCGGAGTCGATTAGAGATTAACAAAATATGTTACATACAAGTAAACAGTGAGATTGAGCAGGACCAAGTGTAAAAGTTTCCATCCAAGTTCAGTTTTACAAGTTCTTACTTTAGAAACAGAAATTTCTGTGTAACAATGCCACTCTTTGGTGGTTTCAAGGCAAACTTCCACCTCCTGACCAAGAAAAAACGCGGTTTCGATAACGAGAACATCGGGGAACCCATCTGCGGCGCCTACAGAATCAACAAGGAGGAGTTTTTAAGTGAGTACCCCAGACGTTCCTTTGATGTTAAGGGCCAGTTTTACGAGTGTTTACGACTATTAAAATGAAGTAGATCTACGCGTAAATCGTAACAACCACGAATGCTTCATATTAGTGACCCCTAAACAAAACAAGTAAAACCGATAGTAGTAATGAGTGACAGGATATTACTTCAGGTATATTTAGTAAATAGGCTAATGAAGATTTTAATAGGCACCTGTGAAAGTGGCTTTAAGTCGTTACCACTAAATGATAGACTAAAGGCTGGATGGATGGAAAGGGGTGGATGGTGGGGTATATGTACTGTGCACATTGTTGGCGTAGTCCGATTCTCCCCTCCATCCGTACATGTGCAAAAAAAGGAGAAGAAGATAACTGAAAAACAAGAATCAAATGAAATTAATGCTAAATAGACATTAGAAGAATATATTTAAATGATTTCATGCGTTTAGAAAGTATCCTTAGAATAAACGCAAAAGTTTCACTGGTGGCCTACTCCCCGTGGGACCATACGTGGGCATAGCAGTTGTATATGAGGTAGTGGTGTTGCTGCATTGCAGTCTAACTTAGCCGGCTCGCGTGATGCCACCTTATAGATGAACTGTGTTTTATAAAACATTGTCAACATTAGTTGATCCTTGCAATTCCGATAGATATACAACATGCGCTCCCTACTGCATATGTCCAGCTATTTTTTATATCTGCTTGTACCCATTATTACATTGTTAACAAAAGTTTAGCCAATGTATTCGAAATTAGTATTCCAAAGAGAATAGAGTCATTTGCCTAGCAGTGGGACACACCAGGCTATTAATAATAATAAAAATTTCGAAGTATCACCCATGAAAATAAAAAAAATATATTAAAAATTGAATTATATAAATTATTTTTGAACATCATCAAGGAACTGCGAAATAATAAAATGTGATGCAAATTAATACAAACATTTCAGGTAACAATGTGGACCACACGAAGAGGAACACGACTGCCAACGTCGCGGTGACGCACAAACAGTCACCGCTCAAGCCAGCCAGAAGTTCCGGCGATATCGTTAACACAAGCCCACACCCTCCCACAAATATCAACACACGACAGAGCATGCCGGATATTGTACAGCCAAAACCAGTGCCACGGGTCAACAAGAACAAGAGAGAACAGAAGAAGCTGGAGCAGCAGCAACATGAGCAGAGAAAGCGCGAGCTCGCAGAGCAGAAGAAACGCGAAAAGCTAGCGCTACAGGAGCAGCAACGACAAGAGAAGATAAAGAGAGATAGGGAGAAACAGGAGAAGATAGAGAAAGCGAAAAATGATAAAAACATATCGAAGAAACGTGCGGCGCCACAACCTAAAATGGCCGAACCCACGCCGCCCATACCTAAACAACCATCGCGACTACCAGCAAACTACTCCACAAACACTCTAGAAAGTTCCATCAGCAGAAGCAGTGGACCTCCGCCATATACCCCAAAACCGGTCACAAATCAGAAGGATACCACTGGAAACACAAGTTTCGTACCACCCCCCGAAGATCCGGGCAGTTGGGATATAATATCGCAGCACAGAGAGCAGCTGAACCGACCTGCGACGACCGGTGGATACTCCAAGCAAACCCACATAGACTTAAATTATAACACGGATTTACGAAATAAGGATAACAGCGACGCGTAGCTAGAACCACTGCACTGTTAAGGGGAACATCCTAGCGACATGAATTCAAAAAGAAAGCAAAAGAGTGATTAGTCAAAAGGATAAATTAACAGAACATTGATTTATATTATGTCTTATGTTGTTGGTCTTGGTTTTAAATTTTAGATTAATATAACGCGGTTTATTTATACATTTTGCACGGAGAAATATACTTAACAACATGGAGGGAATTCTTTGAAACCATTTCAAAGAAATAATGAAATTAATTAATATAACATAATTATGTTTATTATAATTTTTTATTACATTTCTTTAAACACTTCTGATTATATTACAAGTGCAATATTTTGTTTGTTTGCCAGGGTATCCTTTCACGCAAAAACTTTTAAGTACGGATTTAGATGAAATCTGGGGCAGATGCGAAATGAAATAACACATATTACTTGAATAACGTGTAGTAATACAATAAAATTACTTTTTATGTACGTCCCCAAGAAATGTCAATACGAGAGCTTTAATGGAATTGTAAATAGAGAGCGGGAATGGGCCATTCTCGTCCCCTATTTACATACATAAGAAAAATGTATTTGCGATGGCAGCACAAATCACTTTTCGGAACTATGTTCGCTGACGTCAGGCTATGTGTTAGGCCGTGAATAATTTACACCCTATGGTGTAAATTGTTCACGGTGGTCCTGAAAATCGGCGTTAGGTTATAAACTTAACAGAAGCCGAGGACTTACCCATTCGTGGGATGCTCTGCCGTCTTCCTATGTAATTTATATTGTTCTAATGTTGTGAATATCAAGCTTAAAACAAAAGTTTTACATAGTTTTATTTTTATCTTTTGTTTTTCTGTTTTGTTAGCTGTATAGTTTTATTCTTGTGTATTTAACAAGTTAAGTGTTGTATTTAGAGCAGTGTGTCCACACAAATTATAAAGATTTTTATTAATATCATTATTATTATAAAACAGCAAATGATTATTCATGGTAATTCATTAAACTTTTTAGAATTTGTGGGCGAAAACACATGACACACCCGACGATTATAAAAATAACAAATGTTTATGGACAGTTGTGCCGTGTGACGTGCGACACCGTCGCACTCAACACAGAGACCCGACATAGACATTGTTTTCCCCCTCTTTCATATTTACGAGGGCTGATTACTGGCCAAAACGACGAACTTAAAAAAAGATAGGCAAACAAAAATTATTACATTAGATTCTATCATATTTTCGAAAATAGAACGCCCAATTTGAATTTATTCGAACTGATAGAATTTGTATGAGGGTACCTAGAACTCTCTCTGTCGTAACTCAACAATGGAAAGACAGGAAGTTAATGCGATGATAAACGTTTACGTTTGAAAAGTGAAAACAGCAGTCTAGACTAGACTCAAGCTAAATAATGTTTTAGATAATACTGCTCCTGCGTGGAGTACAATTCACGCCTGGGTAACTGATTTTAGACGTGGGAGACAGTGCTTCAAAGACGCCAACAGGTCTGGCCGTCCAAATGAAGTCACGAATCCGGACGTCATCAAAAAGATTCAAGACTTCGTTTGGGTGTCGCGTTTGCTCACCGTTAACCAAAAGCAGTGTCGAATGGACGATTCGTCGGAGTGTTTGGCGCTGTTTAAGCGTGATACTAATGAGTTTTTGCGGCGCCATGTGACAGTCGATGAAACATGGATACATCATTATACCCCTGAGAACGGAAAGCCTGTGCAGAAGAAAGCAAAAACGGTTTTGTCTGCCGGCAAAGTGATAGCGACTGTTTTTTAGGATGCTCGAGGGATTATTTTAGTGTATTATTTGCAAAGAGGAAAAACAATAAATGGAGAATATTATACCAGCTTGCTGCAAATTTTTTGTGAAGAAATCCGAAAGAAACGGCCTCATTCGGCCCAAGAAGAAAGTTTTACTCCACCAGGACGACGCACTACCTGTGCACTCGTCAAGTGTTGCAGTTGACAAAGTCCTTGAATGGCGAAATCCCAGATCTTGCCCCGTGCGACTTCCACTTATTCCCGAATCTCAAGAAATGCTTAGGTGGCCGAAGATTTTCATCAAATGATGAAGACATTGTCGCCGTAGACGAGTATTTTGTCGGGTTAAAACATTTTATCAAACTGGTGTAACGGCATTGGAGAAGCGCCGGACTAAATGTAACGAGGTAGAAGGAAACTACGTTGAAAAATATTTATCATACACCCCTCGTATACTCATATGGTTATAGGGGCCTCCATACTGAAATCTTTTTACAAACTTTTCGAAATTTCAGTCGACATATCCCACAAGTGGGATGTGGGCGGAAGACCTCCAAAACATCCATTTGATATTAATAGCCAAGTTAGCTTAGCTTAAGTTTATCTAGTTATTTTGGTTTTTTTTTAATAATATATGCAAGATAATTACTATTACATATTTTTCACATTGTGAGATTGTGTTAAAAGCACTACTTAAAATCATTTCAATTGTTATGAGTATATACACGAATGTGTACACCACACACCACAAAAAGTGTTACAGTGGTTTAGACTTAACAATTTTCCATAAAACTTACCATAAGTAATAATTTTTAAAACAAATGCATTGCAAATTAATTATACCTTAAATATTTTAAAATCCAAAGGACGCTCTACACGAGAGGAACGGCTGGTAAACACGAATTGAGCAATCTGGAGCAATTAGTGGAGTAATATGCAGCAATACTGCTAAAATACATTCCATATAATATCCTATATATTTTGCCGGATCAATCCTTGTTGCTGTGGGCGTAAATTGTCTGATATTTTGTGACGTAACGACACGAATTAGTGCTGATAATAAAGTAATAAATATTACGTGTAAGCTCATCTTTACTATTATTGGTATATTTATTGGAAAATAAAGCTGTATATTGTATAATGTGGCCTTACCTGTGAACTTTAGCAAGCGGGAAGTGCAGACAGATCTTCTGGTAGAGCTCAGTGAAGTGCTTGTAGGAGCGGTACAGCACGGCGGGCGTGGCCTGTCCCGCTCGGAACACGCGCAGCGCGTACACGTAGTGCTTCTCCGGGTCGTAGCGTTTCTCGTAGCTCAGGCACTCCACTCGTATCAGCCGGCCTTCCGTAGCCATCCTGTACGCGCCATATATAAATATGCGACTAGGCAGGCACACGAATAAGCGTGCACGCACAAAACATACCCACGCACATTTCTATTGAATATTACACGGTATTTTTCTCATAGAACAAGCAACCTATTATCCCTCCCCCAATGTGCCACCGGCTACTCACAAACCGCACGAAACGCGACGCTAAAAGTCTCGCTTTACGGCGGTATTATGTGAGCGAGAGGTACCTCCCCGATCTTGCCGGCCCAATCCCACTACCTCTCGCAAAATTATTATATTACGCATTATTGGGTATAGCACTGATGATCGTGAATACGACGTGTACTGGCCGGCCACCTAGTACATATATATATATATATATATATATATACATACACCACATGCTGTACACAAGCGAACACACACGGGAAGGGCGCTAGTTTGCTATTATTCATGAATGAGTTATACAAATGTCAAACAATAACTATAAGACTCGGCGATTAGCACTCTCCATACCAAGTCTTTACTACCTGCATCTTAATGATAGCTAAAAATCTCGTTACAACATTTTAAGGAAATTGTTAAATAACACGTTGTGTATAATGGTGATGCCAGTATTAGATTATGGCTGTGTCAATGGTGCACATGTTACTCGCACCTAAGTACACGTAACTCGCACGTAATTCTGCATCACTCACGTGTAAGTCCTAGGCATAAATGACAGCAGTTCCGACGTCGCGTTGTTCTGGTCGCCGCTGGCTCTCAGTTGCGCGAGGTTGTGCAAGAAAAAGTTGATCGGTGTAAATCTAACAAACAATTATTTATTTTATAGAAATTTTGTCTATCTTTTCATTTTTATGTGCTATAAGGAAATTGGCTGACACCCATAACTGTTCTGGAGACCGGTTGTCCTCATTCCTATTTATACTTATAGACTACGTGTTATTGCCTGTCCTTAAGTGCGTATGTAACAAGTATATATGCTAATAATCCATTGAACAGGAGTGTTCAACTCGGGTGTGACCTGACCAAGTCCAAAGACTCCGGACGAAACTCAGAGAGCTGGCAGCAGTGTACGGCAAATCTTTAAATTATTAAAAAAAAATAATAAGCTCATCCTATTAGGGTTAAGGAGCAGTTCTCCTTAATTTATTTTTTATGAGATAGGGGCAAACGGATATATATATATATATATATATATATATATATATATATACGGATATTGAGTACCGCCGCCCATATACATTTTCAAGACTGGGCGTCTTTGACACACGCTACCGTCCTTTAAAGAATAAGTAGGCTCTTTTCTTGACGACCCCTAAGTCGTATCGTATCGGAAATACCGAGGGGGCATCTGGTTCCACAGTACAGTTGTACGCGGTAAGAACTGGCGTTTTAAAACGCACCGTTCCACGACAGTGCGGTTTAAAACGCCTCTTCAGTTCCCTTTAGGGACAAGGTGAGGGGCGTCGAACTTAAGACTACTGTCGCGATATCCGAAGATGGGATTATTCTGCTGGTATTAAGCTGAACAATTCCTCGGGACACTCCCCATAGAAAATGCGTTAAAAGACGCACAGTCAACCGACATGTCCTCGTAGAATCAAACGTTCGAAATGTCCGGAAATGACTTAGTAGTCAACGATACGAGTCGCTCTACGATGTATACAGTCAAGTGAAACTAGCTGATATTGCGAGACCTCTGCCCACAGGTGGGAGCACTATATGTTGTTAAGTACCCAAAACATGTACAAGTATTAATTATAATTCCTATATTAAATTTAAAAAAAAAAAACATCTTGAAATTGTTAATTGCTTGTCATAAAATGATTTAATGACTGAAAATTTGTGGAAATCAGAGCAAGCAATAAAATAATTACAGTACAATAGATAAAACATATCGAAATATAAGAAGTGTCATTATAAGAATATTATTGATAACACATGGAAAACTATTTATTGCCTAAAGATGTATGCTGTTAATCTTTATAAGCCTACATTTATATACATTTTTAAATATTTAATTGTGATGTCTATGATCATAGTCACCCACATCCGCCTACCTATAGACACTGATCTTCCTGGATAGCTGGGACATGTGCAGAGAGTTCTAAAATGATCAATATTTTCCATAGCCAGTAAGTAGGGCGCTAATGATAGTACAAGTACAGTAACACGCGAATGGAGTTTGCTTCTTGAGAACCAGCATGACTCAGAAGTCAAAGGGGCTAGCGACGAGGTCTTTTAAAATGGTCATTACTCTTTACTTTTTCATTACTCTTATGGAGTAAAGTGAAGCTGCAGTAATAGTATAATGTAAATGGAATACAGACTTGCTCTTCAGCGAGGAGTGTATGAGGCGCGCGAAGGCGGCGGCGGCCTCGGCGTTGGTGGCGGCGGGCAGCAGCGCCGCGCGCACGTACGCAACCGCAGCTGAGGACACGCCTGGCACGCCGGAAGACGCCATCTGCGTATACGTACATAAATGCCACTAGTATTGCGAAGATTTTAATCATCTACAATCGCAAAAGTTGTAAATAAAAATGAAAAGGTAGCCTCCATTTAATGCATTATTCACATATATCCTTATTGTTATTCTGTTAGAATAACATATAAAGATGGAAATGGAGATAAAGTGGTTGTGCTGTCACGTTTTGTGTGATTTTGAGAGTCCGCAAGGATAACGTAGAGAAGAGGATTATAAATTTCATAATAGCCCGTTAATCAGAATTTTTAAATGGTGTCAATAGCTCCTAGTGGCGGCACGTACCAGCGCGAAAAGGTCCAGTATGTGGTCGTGATGCGCTCGCACCACGTTGAACGCCATGCAGCACAGCTCTACAAAGTGCTGGAAGCGCTGCGTGGGTCGCTCTCCACCGTTAATGACGTACACCATATCGTGCGTCAGCACGAACGGAGCACGGTCTCTGGGGGGAAGAAATGTCATGGTTGTATATAAGAAAAAACTATTTATGGTTTGAGAACCCTCATAGGTGAGCACGTAATATTCTAGAATTTTATATCTTTACAGCCAAGAAAAAGTAATTTTATTGTGATCTGATGTTTTAAGAATATCATCAGATATGAGGTGCCATACGTGGATGTATTCACGTACTCATCGTGTCACGACGGTGTAAAAGCGATTTCCTGACATCGGCCCTTTACTACAGGATCTCCTTATGAAACTTTGTTTCCAACTAGACACTCTTCGTCATTAAACCGACTACACAATATTTGTAATATTAATATTCCCAACTAACGTACCTCTTAAAGTTGCCAAACATCTGCGCATCACCCAGAAACTTTCCGAAATCTATGTGGAAGAGATGACCCGACGTCTTCAACATAATGTTGTCATTGTGTCGATCGCAGATCCCCAGCAGGTAAGTGGCCACGCTGTAACCCGCGCAGGACGCTGGGAATAAAAGACATGGGTCTTGTGGAATGTTGAGAAGTGTAGTGTTTGTATTCTGAGCCCGCCGCACCGTCCAACCAAACATGCCTTGTTTACTTCAGCTAAATGTAAACAAAGCATACGATCATTAAGCGTTTGTAATAGTGGGCGTATTGTGTGCGTGGCGGTACGAATCCGTGAAAGTGTCCCGTGAGTGTCGGAACTTTCAGGGGTTGCTCTGTGCGCCACTTTACAATGTGCTTTGCTTTCAGACTCATTCCATTGGACTAGTGCACTACAGCGTGCACGAGTAACAGATGGCGGAGCGCATGCGTCTGCAGTGGTACGTACCCGTGAAGTTGTCGCGTGCTCGCTGGTACTCCAGCTCCGAGGGGTTGTGCTTGGCGAGCCACTCGGCGATTGGCTTGTCCTTGAACGACCCCGTCAGCCCCCACTCCGTCTGGATGGCGCGCAGTGTCTCCGCCTCAGACACTATCTCTATCATACCTGTCAAATAAAACTGAAACCTATTATTTCTGTCATTTAGTCGAATTTCATTATGACCGGACATTAACTAAACGTTTGATACGTAGCTTGATGTTTAAGAATCTAAAAGTTTTATGCTCTGAACTCTTAGGTATGGAATAAGCAACGAGAAGTGGATGCGAAGTAGTTTATCACGTAAGCAGAATATGGAGCCTTGACAGATCCTTACAAGCGTCATCTTGAGCGTCATCTTCAGAGGACATTTAGCGCCGGTTCAAACTATCAGTTAAGTGTGATGGACGCAGTGGCTGATCACAATAGAAAGTGGAACTAAGAGTATGCTTCTTCACACAAATGTTCTTACTACATAAGAAAATTATTTTTTGAAGGTAAACGACAATCGCGCGCTCTCGTCTTCCCAATCTATCCATAATACACCAGCAATAGTAACATTACCTCTATTGTTGCTAGTGGGTAAAGCCTGGAACGTCACTATCCGCAGATCCAGGCCCGAGTTCAGCCACAGGCTGTCCATCACCTTTATAACCTGCAGCACCAGCGCATCCTGTCTCAAATCATCGCCGACCTACACAGAGATAAAATCATTCGTAATGTTGACAAGGCAATGACTGCATTAACATTTACCTGTCCACGTTATCAGAGTCATGGTAGGTGAGGAATATGTTTTGAAGGGGCCAGAGGAACCAGATAACGCCTTCATCTGTCACTAGATGTGCCCCGCGGTTTCACCTGGGTAAAATCTTTTCCTGGACAAATATTAATTTTTATTCGGGATAAAAAATATTTTCAAGGTAATCTAGACTGAAACTTATCTGTATCAAATTTAAACCAAATTCATTAAGTAAAGGCCCTAAGTTGACAAAATTATTTAAATACTTATATCGAATAAAATAAAATTATTGCTATATGATTGATGTCCTTATCGAAATTCAATTCTACCTAATTCTAAGCATGCAATCAAGCTACTTTACTAATAAACCCATATGAAATAACTTATGTTTTATTGTTCAAAGGATGTTGCTTGTATAATATGCTTCAAATAACTTGGCAATGGGCAGGCCCCACATTGCTCGCAGAGCCGATAACCGCTGGGGGAAGATTCTCGAGTGACGGCCCCGCACCTGAAGACGGAGTGAGGGACGGTATCCTACCCGATGGAATGCCGACTTGGTTAAGGTGGCGGGGAGCCGCTGGATGCAAGTGGCTCGTGACCGTGCCCTGTGGGGCTCTGTGGGGGAGGCCCGTGTTCAGCAGTGGACGTCGTCCGGCTGATGATCATGAATATGCTTCCTCTGAGTCGTTTATAAATAAAGTACAACACAGGGAGGCGGTAGGCTGACCTTAAACATAGCAGGCACTACTGCATTATCTACACCGATAAAGTTGATCTTCAGTGGGAGCGTGTTCGACGAGAAGTAGGTACAGGACCTGCAACGATGATACATATGACGTCACTATATCATGCAATTAACATTCCTAATTCTTGTCCACATTTTAAATTCTACTAGCGATCGCCCACAGATCGAAATTCAATCTCAATTATAAAAAAATTTCTTTGTAGGTATCAAATAAATGTCATACGTGTTAATATGTTTGATTTGTCAGTCTTGTGTATCACGAAGGTTTAAGTATTGTGTGCGTACCGTTGAGAGTCGTTTTATTTAATTAAAATAAAATCTGTTTATATAGTATAGGGTGACAATCCAGCATTTCAACGACTACCGACGGCCATAAACACCAGCATAATTACTATTGCCGATGCGTTTCTTTCCTCTTCATGCTCAGCTACTCACTACTCACAAACCACACTAAACGGGACACTGTAGGCGTGACTCTACGGCTTTAACAAGTCAGCAATGAAGTACCTCTTACTGAAATAAAATAATAAAGGCATGTTATATTAAAATATTAGCTTTCTGCACTTCTTATGTTGTTCGATCTAGACTCACTGTAAGCCGGCCCAAGAGAATCAGAACAATTGATGATTAATTTTAGATTGACTTTTCAATTGACGTCAATGCCGCAACGGCGTAGCGTTGTCCGTCCTACTGAACTCTACAACTGGATAACATCAGGTATCCGCGCATCAACTGTAGTTCGCCATGTATGCCGCCTGTATATACCGAAATATAGCTGAAGACGGACGAAATCAGCAATTGATTTTAAGCAATTTGTAACAAAGCTAATATGATTAGTTTCATTGTAGTTTACAGCGGAAAAGATAAAACTATTTAATTATGATTTGCTGGAGGCAGATAGCATCAGAGATAAATCAATCCGTCGTCCAAGCCACGCCGAAGTGAAAAAAAAGAGTACCATTACTTCGATATCGATCACACCTCGCGTCTAATAGTCAAATATGACAGATATAGTTTTTTATAAAATATTTAGGTAGCAAGACATAATTGCTACAATGTCGAACTCATGCCTGTGATGTCGTAACTGAGTGTGGCGTGTTGTAGGTTCATCTTTTCTAGCGTTTTTATTACGTGTTTATACGTTTTATTAGCTTTTCAGTTACCCTTAGCATCGCTATAAATACTGTCGTAATTAAAATCAAAAAAGATACACTTGAATTTGGAATCTGTCATTTTTATACGATTACTTTTTATGTTTTCTCATTTTGGCGCCAATACAATATTTTGCAATATTAAAATGGAGTGGGGCGGTAAAGAGAACCGCTGTGATTGCATTAAACAAAGTAGGCATGGAGCCAAATACAATTTTTAGTTATTTTAATAACTCTCCATACAAATAGTATACTTTAGTCAAATAAGGGCTATTAATAGGTACAATGAGACTCTCTCTGTTCGTGATAGTGAAAGATCTGGTCGTCCACGTAGTGTTCCTACGAAAAATGTGGTCAAAGCAGTAAGAGAAAGAATTCGACAAATCCTGTCCGAAAGCAAGAGATATAGAAATGAAGACAGCACCTAGAACCATGTCGCGTGTGGCAATCGAAACAACTACGGAAGCGGTACGCAAATGAAGGTCAGAGAAAAGTTTTGTTTACGGATGATTTTTTTTTTTACAATTGAGCAACATTTTAACAAACAAAATGCTCAAAGTTCTAAGGAAGGTTCCCAATGAGTCGGCAGAGTGCAAAGTGGGCATTATCCGACTTCTGTGATGGTTTGGTGGGGTGTTAGCTATGAAGGAGTGACTAAGCCATATTTTTGTCAAAAAGGTATCAAAACATCCGCACAAATGTATACTTGAGAAGGTGATTAAGCCCCTTA
This sequence comes from Eumaeus atala, assembly GCA_017140195.1. NCBI lineage: Eukaryota > Metazoa > Arthropoda > Insecta > Lepidoptera > Lycaenidae > Eumaeus > Eumaeus atala. The sequence continues at coordinate 1,880,173 of JAFELO010000370.1, read as the reverse complement.
ATAACATTCAATAACAAATAAAATAATTCAATAACCCAGTATGGTCGATCCAACAAGACTCGGCGCCGGGTCCTAAAGCTCGGTCCACGTGTTGGTTGGCAGCGAGCGTCTCGTACTTCAACAGAGCAGAAGATTGGCCGTCGTCTAGTCTCGATTTTAATCCGCTGAATTATTGTTTGTGGTCTGTTTTAGGTTCTAAACGCCATGATAATTTGGAGTCTCTAAAACAATCCAGATCGGCAGCGAAGAATTTCCCCATGGGAAGGCTGCATGCTCCTATTGATAAATGGCCATAAAGTTTAAAAGACTATATTGCAGCTAATGGAGACCACTTGGAATAAGTTTTCTATATTTTTAATTGGTTTATATTTGTGTAATAAACTAGCTGCAGCTACTGTAAAAGTAATAAATGGTTTTTGCAGTGAAAAAATATTTTTTTCTGTTACAATATTTATGGCAAGACTGTCAATGTATGTCAATAGTGTGTGTCAGTAGTGTGTGTCAGTAGTGTGTGTCTGTAGTGTGTGTCAGTAGTGCGTGTCAGTAGTGTGTGTCAGTAGTGTGTGTCAGTAGTGTGTGTCAGTAGTGTGTGTCAGTGTGTGTGTCAGTAGTGTGTGTCAGTGTGTGTGTGTGTGTGTCAGTAGTGTGTGTTAGTGTGTGTGTGTGTGTGTGTGTGTGTGTGTGTGTGTGTGTGTGTGTGTGTGTGTGCGTGTGCGTGTGCGTGTGCGTGTGCGTGCGCGTGCGCGTGCGCGTGCGCGTGTGTCTTGTGTCATAGGTGATCTTTTCTAGCGATCTCTCTAGGATGATCTTTTTGTTGTGTTTTCGTACGTGTTAATATGTTTCATCAGTTTTCCAGTTATAAAGAGATCAGTGGTGAGTCTACTCACTTCACGTCTATGTCGTGCACGTAGCGATGCAGCGCGAGAGGTAGCGCCGCCGCTTCCTGCCGCAGGAGCGCCGCTAGCTTCTCTCCGCCCGCACATAGCGCCCGTTGCCGTTGGGCCTCTTTCGCGCACTTTACGGACATCGCCACTTCCGCCACCGTCTGCGTCACAATCAAACACTTTAATATTTTCGCTGTGTGATGGTGTGTGACACTTCTTAAATGAATGATGGTGTATGATGGTGTGTGACACTTCTTAATTATAGTCGCAAAAGCAGTCAGAGCCTTTTGAGGACTACCGACGCCTATGGATATCCGCATGATTGCTACGCAGATGCGTTGCCCTTCTCTCATCGTCCCAATAGTCCACCGTCTACTCACAAACCGCAAACGCGACAGAGACGCTGTCACTTTACGCCGGTATAAAGCGAGCGAGAGGTACTTCCCCGGTCGTGCCGGCCAATTCCATTGCAAAAGAGGATGTAATGTCATGCACCATGCATGGCACTACGTGCTCCTATGCAACATGGCACTATATCTTCCTAAAATAACATGACATTTATTGATAAGAAAATAATATACAGCACATTGGCAGTGACAAATGTGCTTTTCTTATTGTATATGAGTGCCATGAACACGGCCGTCGAAGCTATTTGATGACTACCGACACCTATACAGATACGTTGCCCTCACTCATCCCCTCCGAATGGGACATTACTCACAAATGACACGAAATGGGATACACATCACGCGAGCCAGTGGTACCTCCCCGGTCGTGCCGTCCCGGCTCGGCCGCTACTGCAGGGCACTGACTCTTACCTTCACAAGCAGCTGCTGTCGCAGCAGGGTCTTCCTCAGGTTGTCTCCGCACACGGCCAGCAACGTATGCAACAGCAGCCGATAGCGCCACGTGGCCGTCATGCACGCGTCCAGATCCTGACCCTCACTTGCATTGTCTTCTAAATTTATTCCTAAAAATTCTTGATTCGGCGCCTAGACACAAATTAAAACACAGTTGTAACATTTTTAATTTATTAACTGATTTTTAAAAGGGCAACTTTAGGCGTTTCTTGGTAATGGATATATATAAAATTGTATGAGTTCGCAAGGGTAGCTACGCCTATTCGCACATACAAGTAGAGGGGAGGATGTTTACTTGTAACACAGGCAAGTGTAGCTACGCCTATTAGCACATACAAGTGGAGGACAAGATGTTTACTTGTAACACAGGCAAGTGTAGCTACGCCTATTCGTAGCACAGACAAGTGGAGGAGAGGATGGTTACTTGTAACACAGCCAAGTGTAGCTACGCCTATTCGCACATACAAGTGGAGGGGAGGATGTTTACTTGTAACACAGGCAAGTGTAGCTACGCCTATTAGCAAATACAAGTGGAGGAGAGGATGTTTACTTGTAACACAGGTAGGTATGGCTACGCCTATTCGTAGCACAGACAAGTGGAGGAGAGGATGTTTACTTGTAACACAGGCAATTGTAGCTACGCCTATTAGCACATACAAGTGGAGGGGAGGATGTTTACTTGTAACACAGGCAAGTGTAGCTACGCCTATTAGCACATACAAGTGGAGGGGAGGATGTTTACTTGTAACACAGGCAAGTGTAGCTACGCCTATTAGCACAGACAAGTGGAGGAGAGGATGTTTACTTGTAACACAGGCAAGTGTAGCTACGCCTATTCGTAGCATATACAAGTGGAGGAGAGGATGTTTACTTGTAATACGGGCAAGTGTAGCTACGCCTATTAGCACAGACAAGTGGAGGAGAGGATGTTTACTTGTAACACAGCAAGTGTAGCTACGCCTATTCGTAGCACATACAAGTGGAGGAGAGGATGTTTACTTGTAACACAGGCAAGTGTAGCTACGACAGACAAGTGGAGGAGAGGATGGTTCTTTATAACACAGGCAAGTATAGCTACGAGTACTCGTAGCACGGGCATGTAGCCCTACGTTTACTAGTAGCACAGGGAAGTGGAGCTATCATTACTATTAACTCAGGTAAGTGGACGTATGCCTACTCGTAACACAGGCAAGTGAAGCTACGCCTACTTGCATAACAGGCAGGTGTAGTAAAGCGTACTCGTAGCACAGGCACAATCATATCGACTGCCTATCATTTTAGTTACCTGTGGTACATTGGGCAGCGAATGTACTAGCAGCCAGAACAAGCGGTGGGCCACCGCCGGCGCAGACAGCGCCCGGCATATCAACAGTTCTGAAATTCGCAATAAGTTATACGTATTTAAATCTTAAATCATAGTTTGATATAATTAGCATTTTGAAAATAATTGATACTGTAATAATTAATAAATCCGAACAACTATGTAGTCAAAGAAACGGTGCTGACACCACAAAGATTTATTATAATACGTGACAGCTCAATCAAAAATATACCACACCTGCGAGCGGGCTGCACTCGTACGTCTCGTAGCGCAACGCCTGCGTCAGCTGCGGCAGCACGCGCAGCAACTCGTCGTCGGACATCTTGTTCAGCAGAGTGGCGGCCATCTTGCGTATCTCCGCGTCCGGGAAACTAAACATATCAGATTACATATATAGTATATTTTTTTTAAAGTGTCCTAAAGTATAAATATTCCCCAAACATGAATATCATGATTTTCGTTCGCATTATCAATTTTAACACTTAAAACTAATAACAATTTATCCCTATATAAATATATATCTTGTATTTTATTGAATAGAAAATGTTTTAACGTTTTCAATTCAATAAAATACAAAAAAGAATTCGAAGAAACAGATTATAGCAAACATTTTAATTTGACATTACGGCGCACTTCTTTTTGGTGCGAAGGGATGTGGGTGGAATATTTTGGGACGTGTATGAATAGACTAAATGATCATTATGAATGATAATTAAATATTTACTCGCTAAACAAGTTTCACACTGAATCTATTTCTGTCAAATTAAGATGTCTGTATTTCTCACGATGCGCATATATTAACATAATAGACTGGTTTTTTTGTTGCGCAAATTGATAAGTGTACGCAAGTAACGCAACAATAAATTTATTAATCTACGAAAAATATGTTTATACTCCGGCGTACACTTCGTACTACTATTTATTACTACTCTACTATCTACTATTTATTAATTTTATATGTAGTGGTATCTATATTATTCGTAATTATATTATAGTACGTAATAATATTTATTTAATTTTATAAGTGGTGGTATTTATATTATACGTAATTATATTATAGTACGTAATAATATTTATTTAATTTTATAAGTAGTGGTATCTATATTATACGTAACTATATTATAGTATGTAATAATATTTATTTAATTTTATAAGTAGTGGTATCTATATTATACGTAATTATATTATAGTACGTAATAATATTTATTTAATTTTATATGTAGTGGTATCTATATTATAAAATGCTACTATTACATTACTAAGAGTCTTCTAAACCATGTTTTTTTTTTTCAAAGATAAAAATACACTATGAGGTGAATGAAGTAAGACTATTACTTTATTTAAAATATTACCAAAAAAGTGACATACGCAAAATGTACGTTGACATCATCCATTGACATTACGCTTTAAATAATAACAAATACCAACTTTCTTAATAATCTTTCATTTTATTTAAGACAACTCATCCACTTGGCTGTTACTCTATAATGTCGTTGACCGGAAGTATGCCACATTTGTTTGACATTTGGACACTTTAAAAAAATGGACTATAGGTATTATATTATTTCTATAGTAAAAGACTGTGGACCTCCATTAACATCCACATATAGGTTATGCTTGTATGAACCGAACGGAACACGACAGCGTAGCTCTGTCGCGAAGGCCCAATAACGTTGATGTGCAGCTCCGGCACAACCACTCTTGGTGGTTCACAATAAAACAGGCATTTTGTACCAGGCCTGCATCCAATGCATGCCGTTGGCAGTCACCTGCGGCACACCAGCTCTAGCTACTACATCTTCCGTCTACTGAGCGGGCAGCAGGAGATGTATGGCGCACCAGCGCCAGTAGTTCTCCCCCTATCGCTCTCTCCCTCTCTGCATCAACGCTAATATCAAGTAAGTACCAGGGTAGCAGTAGATGCACGGCGTTGAGCGGGCTGGGCGGCTGCCAGCGGCGTACCAGCGCGAGCAGTTGCGCACGCGGCTCGCCCGCCCAGCTCGTGGCCGCGAGCAGCACCAGCGGTAGCGCACCTGCTAGCTCCACCAAATATTGGCGCTTCTCCCACATCACCTGCAGCCAATCGAAGGAAATTTCGTATTTATTACATGCCCATTGATATACGATTGGCTTGATATTTTCTTCGCATATGTAAATAATAGAACTTAGTAGAGGAAAATCACTGGAGACACATCAAAAAGAATAGAAATGCGAATCCCACAGGGGTTCTTTGTTTCTTCTTGGGTCTACTTAATATTAAGGACCCCTCACCCCCTCTTAAAACTGACAAATACACTCCATTTAACATGGGCGACGGTAGTCGTCAAAAAGCACCGACTGCGCATTTGTCACCTCACACTAAACTAACAGGGGCCGGATTTTACCGTAACATATTATGCACTAAATCCTTCCTTGAGAGTTGCTCTAAACGTGGATGAAAATTGCATTCCTTTCAGTAGATTTCAAAAATTCGATCCCATAAAGACAGCCGGCTTTCGGAGACTTTGTTTTATAAATGTTATAAAACGTTTTACAAAGAGGTAGTGCTAAGCTGCATTGCAGTGGAATTGGGCCGGCACGACAGGGGAGGTACCTCTCGCTCACATAATACCGCTAACAACGAAAGTATCACGTTACGTGCTGTAAAATGGGCCTCGATGGGCCTCATTGAGGGAGGGTAAGAAGGGCAGCGCATCGGCATAGTAATTGTGTGGAATTTCGTTGGCGTCGGTAGTCGTAAAAAGGCTTCGATTGCTCGTTTGCCCCCAATTCTATTTAAAAAAATGTGACGTACCTCCCGGCATTCGGTGGGCATGCGCTGATAGGCGCCCTGCTCGATGAGGTGCAGCAGCTGCGACTGCGTGTGCCCATCCAGCGCGTCGAAGCTGGGCAGCTCCCCGGGCGTGAGGGACTTAAGCTTGTCCTCGTCACACTCGCTCCACTTCACGCCCGTGCGAGTATAGCTCGGAATTTCTGATTAAACAATACACAGTTTACGGCACTGGCGGATTTACAGTTTTGGTTTTGCTTGGCCCAGGCAGGAGGTTTACAAGGAAGCTTAAGCCTTTAGTCAAGTTTAAACCTTGAGTGAATAGTTATTTTATTGAGTTGTCACAACTCAACAAATACTATTGACTCATGGCATTCATTAAGGTCGTAGTTAAAATACGTCGAGATTTAAGCGAATACCGATCCTTAACGGCGTAGCACTTACCTATGTTAAGCATCGCACCGGGCACGGTCGGGACGTGCAGCACGGGCGGCGCGGGCCCGAGGCGGCGGTCGCAGCGCGCCGGCCACAGCGACAGCACGTACTGACCGCTCGCCAGCATGCTGTAACACACGCATGCCATCTCTACAATATTTATCACTACCTGATACTTACCAGTAGAAATTAAACTTTATAGTAAGAGTTAGTGCCATGCTGATTTTCGCGCCGGCACGACCGGGGATATCGCTCTCAAGGTCTTCTGGTAACGTGGCAAAAATTGTCGAAAACTGTTTGTAACAGATCATAGACAGCCTGGTTCTGAACCTTAGTTAGTATACAGCCAGACTTTCTTCATATGCTCTAAAAATACTACAAATGACATTCATAATGTTACCCGTCGTAATCAAACAGCTGTATAGCCGCCCAGCCCAGCTCCACCTGCTCGAACTGCACGTCCGTCTGCTCGTCGCTCTCGTTGCCGTTCTGCTGCTCTTTGCTGTGGTGGTCGTCAGTGCGCTGCGTGCGTCCGTACAGCGTCAGGACCAGGCGAGACTCGCGCGGCAGCGTGTTGATCGGTATGTCTTCTAGATTTAACCTGGGAGAGCAACGGTAGTTAATATAATAACGATTAATATATTCCGCACTGCTTCCTGGAAATACAGGCAAACAATGGCCTTTCACGGTCTTTCTCCCGTATCGACCAGCGCGCAGGCTCTGACTTTTTATATTTTACATACACACCAGGTATCGAATATGATCCGGGGGTAGAAACCGGCGGCGTCTATCTTGGACACGTCGGTGAGGTGTATCGCCTTGAGCGGGCGCGTGCCGTAGTACACCTGTGCGTGCAGCACGTACTCGTCGTGTCCCCAACACGCCGGCAGTGCGTGCACCGCCTCCACGCACAGCAGGAGCGACTCGGACACGGAGGCCGCATCCACAGCCTCTGCTTGACAGAGATTAACGTCAAGTGCTGTCTTCTTGGATTTTTACTGGACAGTTGATAAATAATATACAAATATATCGGATGAAACTGTATAAACACAGAAATAACTGAATGGAATGATATTTTTAGTTTCGTGTAAAACTCACTGCGCGGATCGCTGGGCACAACACGCGCATCGGGCAGCTTGAAGTCGAGCAGCGCATTCCTTGTGTATAGTGCAAGCAATGCCCGCACTGCATCACGCACGCGCGCGCACTGTAGCGCAGTTGCATCTGCAGCGCCACCCGCGCGCAGCGCCACGGCGCAGTACGCGCCCGCCTCTGCGCCCAGCTCGGGACGCACGCCGCCTGTGGACTGTAATTGTAAGATAGGTAAGATATACACACACAATAGCTCGGATGGCAATTTTGCAACAGCTTCTATTCTCAAAAAAATATCTATACAACGTGGCATGCTCAATTTGCTCGAAAAGTACAGCGCTAAAAGGCAAACTAAAACTACCACTATAATACCACTAGACAAGGGCATTGAAATGACTTTGATGCTGACTGTACACAATAACAGGCACATTCCTTCGTGAGAGACACGCCCACAATACAGAGATAGCCACGCCTGCACAACATAAGTGTCCATACACTATAGCGCATGCACGCGATATGATTCAGATAGTTACGTACACTTGCGCTTTAATTTTGTGTTGTTCCTATTAGTGAGGAACAGAAATTGCTTAAAAACATTTAAGTAAAAAAAAGTCATCATCATCAACTTTGCTGATTCCATCCTCAGTTTAATTCGAGCAGCTGCTGAATGTAGTTTATATGAAATAATTATGCACCAGAAATCTGTTAACCGACATTCAATTCTGAGTGTACCTGCGCGGCGGCCGCTTGTGCGAAGGCATTGAGCGCGTGTGTGAGGTGCAGCGTCTCCAGGTGTCCAGCGAGCGCACAGATCGCCTTTACCGCTTGGAACACACCGCTGGGAGGGCAACTGCCCTCCGCGCGGACCACGCCAGCCGCGCGAGACAGTTCGCCTTCCAGGGTTTCTGAAAAGAGGTCCGTAAGTCAGTAACATAATTTACTTGTCCATCTGCTTCAATAAAAGTGGGTGGGAAGAGATGGCGGAGCGAACAAGCGCAGCCCGCTCTGCTGCGCTCAATAAAATACTGCCGTACTCACCAAGCAATATAGATAAGTTATCGAAGTTGAGCGCGGGCTGTGTCGCCGGCAGTAGCTCGTCGAGCGGCAGATGTGCGTCGCGCGCGTCGTCCCGCGGCGAGCGCGCCAGGCTGCGGTCGCGCCGCTCGCACAAACACAGCCGCACGTCCTTCTCCAGTCGCACGCATCCGCGTACGTACTCGTACTCGCTGAGAGTACTACCCTCGGTTAAATACTCTTTGGCACCCCATACCTGGAAAACATAACAGTCAGAAACAGAAAAACTTATGCTTTTAAACTGCAGCAAAATATATTGATTAAATGAAACAGCATACTAATAGATAGTAATTATTGGCTTATATACCCGTCATTACAGCGACAAGCGATGCGCATAAGACTCACCCTCAGCATGTATTCCGACATGTCTTCCCGTATCTCTTCGTCGAGGGAACACACCACGGTCATTATTATGTGTTCTACCGTCGATTCCACTGAAATTTATCAATGATTTGTTATATGTACATAGCATGTGAGGCATGCGCTTATGCGCCTCTGTAGCCACCAGAACACTCTAGTGCTCGTATCATAGTATTTAGTGCGAGTTAACAGTCAGGGAGGTACCTCTTGCACACATTACACCGGACCGCACAACCGTCGAGCGTGGGTCGAAAATATTTCGTATATACGCATAAAGATGACTTCTTGAAGCATTATCAAGTGGTATCTTACCATCGGACGTGAAGGTGATGGGTTCGTTGGTGTGGTGGTTGTACACGAGGATCTTGATGCTGGTGTTGGGCGGGTACTTGCCGCCCGAGCGCGCCGCGACAACGTGACCGGGGTTCGTGCTCTCGTCCGTGTGGACTAACCGTTCTGGAACGTGAACAAAAACATTCTATAAATTATTTTATTTTTATGACATAGGAGGAGATACGAGCAGTCATTTGGTGACATTATATATCTGCATATGCGGATTTTATGCCATGTGGGCGGATGGGCAACCTTGTCCTACTTCAACCCAACGACCCAATAAGCCACCGGCTACTCACGAACCGCTCGGAACGTGACGGTATAGCTGTCACATTACGGCGGTATCATGAAAGCGAGAAGTACCTCCCCTGTCGCGCCAGCCCAATCGTGTTGCAATATAGAATACCACTACCTCTTACTATTAGAAATCTGAAGAGTTAATTTGTTTGTTTGGACGCGATAATCTTAGGAACTATTGTTCCTATTAGAAAAAATCTTTACTGTTAGCCAGCCTATTTATCAATGCAGGATATAGGCCATATACCATCACGCCAGGAGTCGTGCGCGTAACACCGAGGGACGTGCCCGCATAACATAATTCCCCGCACGTTTTAATGCACGTTATTTATAATTACCCACGAAAGAATAGAGTACGTCATAGCCTAGGGCGTCTCGTTTTCAAAAATCTTATCAATCGATGGCACCGCTTGTAGTGAAATATTGATAAAAAAATGCACTTTCACGTTTATAACATTAGTTTCGGCACTAAAAACCCTTTAGAAAGGATACCAAGAGAGCCACGCTATAAACTAGTATGAGTACTAAAATCGTGTGAAACAGTAAACCTTTACCGCGCTTACACCTCTTACGCACTTTTAAGTTCATCATCAAGTTGGTTGTAGTGAATAAGTGCTTGTAGTAGTTACGTTACTACGTCACCGAACTCAGTGTAGGTATACGTGACGTCATGGCGTGTGTGAATGTACTCACTTCGTACGTCGAGAACCATCTTCAAGAACGCTTTGTGCTCGCTGTCGTACGTCTTGCTCCGGACTTTCACTATGCAGTCGTAGAGTTTATTCTGAAACAGACGCATTGTACATAAGGCTATTTTTTCTGACGTGAACTTATGCTGTGTAAGCTAAGATAAACCCAATACAACCTCACCGGATTGCTATGAGAACATGTCGGGCGACGAGACTAAACGGACCCCCACTCTCCCGCCGATGGGAGAGATGCCTCCAGATATGAGAATGTTTCTAAAAGCTAATTTAACTATTATTATCCCTCCCCCTCCCCAAGTCTCTCTGATCATGATGAAAAGAGACTAGGGAGTCCCTCATCCCCTGTCAGGAGCGGCTCGCGCGCGGTAAATAAAATTGACTCGGCACTGACGTAATGAATGGCTCGTGTAGTAGAGGATCATGATAAGGCTTATGACACATAAATTCAAGTTTATCTAAAATAGATGAAAAAGCAAAAACAATATGTAGTTTCATACAGTCTAGTAAATAATTTGTAAGTCTCCTTCAAATACCTTTCGTTTGATTTTACTTATTTAATGTATTTGATAAAACCCCCTTTTAAAAAATAATAAAGAAATATCGACAGATACGAGTAAGTTAGTACAAGTGGAAACGACTGGACAGGGATAGCGAGCGTATGCGTACAGTAGTAGGCCGGCGTGCGGGCGGCGGCTCGGCGTGCACGCTCTTGGGCGGCGGCGACGGTAGTGCGACGCTCTCGCGCTTGCTGATTGTGGCGTACACAGGCTCGCGCAGCTCCGTCTCGCCGTACAAGAAGTCCAGTGGATCATACTCCTCGTACACGGAAGAGCTCTCACTCGGCGCTGCGTAGTCTAAGAGGGACAAATGAATATATCTTAATGGAAATATTTGCTAAACGTAAGTGTCAACACTTGTCATTAACATCTCACTTAAGTTAAAGAGTAACTTAAGAAAAAGTTAAGATTTTACTCACAAAGATCTGAAATGCTTCCTTCATGAAGCCATTGAACAGTTATTTTTCCATAATGTAAACTATTTCATCTTTGTGGTCATTAAAAAGGTGTGTCTGTATATTATTAATCATGAAGAAGGATGACTTGATCTTGATCGATCAGAACGAACCAAGACGTATCAAAATATTTTCACTTAAACATTATATCACAAATATATCTGAATTTATCAGTTAAGGGGTGTTGAATTGCTAGAAGTGTCATAACTAGACAAGTTCATATGCATTTGTCAGACGCAATGAATCAGATACTCCAGCACGCTTTAACCAATGTAATAGATAACAACTAGTTTTATTCACTTGCCGTGCTGTAAGAAGCGACACAACACACTGCAGCGTTTAGCTCATACTAAACGCAATGAAGCGATAACTCTTAACAACCATTATTATATAAGTTACCCAAAACAAAACACATTAAAATAAAGCACTCCAATGAGTCATTGATGAAAGCAGCGCCACCGATATAATTTATTGCCAACGTGAAGCTGCGTTGTGATGACTGATGAAGTGCAATGGCTAGATAATAATACCTACAAACATACCAATAAACTACGACGGGGTATTAGTCTTTTATTAGCTGGAATTTTATTGTGAAGTGGAACTTCTTTCGAAAGAAGTGCAACTTCGTTATAAGTTGCAGCACATGACCTTCAAATTAAGTATTTTAAAATAGCTTTATATTTCCTCCCGTCGCACATAGTTAAACATAATTCTTTTAAAATATAAGGAGGAACATCATATTATTATTTATTTACTAAACCGAATCAAGATACGCAGCCTCCCAAATTTACTTCAATTTCTCAACATTATGTTTTTGCCAGGAATTACATAGAAATACACTATAAATCCTAAAGAAGTTTCACTTCGGTAATACTACAGAGTGCGGCAGAAGTCCTTACACCCTGTCCTGATCTAGCGCCGTCCTGCCATGTAAATACAATGAGATGAGACACAAACCACTCACCGGAGATGTTTTGGTCAGTTAGTAGCGGATCAAACGCCTCTAGCACACTGACTCTTACGCTACCTTGCCCGCTAGTTTTGCGGCCGCCGAAGTCGATCAGGTTCAATGACTTGGGCAGGCTTCCCACTGTGTCGTTAGATTCGTTGGACTGTAAAAAGTAGACTAAAACATTATCGGTTTTTTTTTTTCAAAAAATTGTAAACATTATGATTTGTGACACATAACATAGATGATTTGTGCCTCTTTAAAAGACTCGTTGTGTCTGCTTCGCCGGTCATTTTAGATCTGTATTAGGTTTAGAACCAATGATCACAAGAATAACTTTGGTTATGATTTAGTTCAGTACTATATATCGTAGTGTTAGACCAGCGTGAGTTAGGATTAGCTATAGAATAAAAAAGGACGTTGATACATATATCTATGTGAGGCACCGGTTAACTCACCCCAACACTGCCCGCTGACGATTTTGTCGAAGTATTACTCTCAACGCTGTCTCTAGAAGGTTCGCTCTTGGCCGTCACATTTGCGGGCGCATTGCTATTGGCTGCCTGTTCGACGCTCGGCGGCGTCGCATATTGCGGGTACGTGTGCATATGATTGAGTTGGGGGTACAGCTTCATCGGCCTCGTCGGTCGCGATATTAAATTCGTCGTATTATAATTGTATTGAGGATGGGTTATGGGGTGAGTCTGGGGGTGGGTTGAAGGGTGGATTTGTGGGTGAGTTAAAGGATGGGTTTGGGAAGGAGGATAGCCGACGTAAGGAGTAGGCGGAGTTGCCATTCTGGTTTGGTTATACGGTATCGTGGGTGGGTATGAAGGATGCGTAAACGTCTGATGCTCAGGCTGGCTTATTGCCGCTGGGTAGCATGAGTAGTTTGGTGTAGGCATCGATGCAGGCATCGGTGCGGGCATCTGTCCGGGCATCGGTGTGGGCATCCCGTATGTGTGTCCAGGTGGGTACGGAATTTGTGTGTACGGAGGGGGGTAGTTGTAGTTGAAGGGCCCATTGTAATAGGGCCCTTGGTTGAATTGGTTGTTCATTGTCAACTGCTCTGTAGCGTTTACGTTGAGATCTTCTGTTTGTTGACTTAATCTGTAAAAAATAATTTAAAAAATAATAAATACATTTTTATTTTCATTTGATTTAGCGTTCCCACTATGCCAGCTCTATCGTGGCTTATTACCAAAATTTTCTCAAATTAGTATTACACACTATTAGAACCATAATTATCAGGGAAAAAACAATAATGTCATTCACATCATCAAAAGTTAAGTGCTGCTATCCGCGTTTCGTGCGATTTGTGAGTAACAGGTGACCTAGAGTGACAAATGGGATGAAGAAATGAATCTGCACAACCACGTGCGGATGTTAAAGGGCGTCGGTAGTCAGCAAGTGACCCCAATAGCTCGTTGTTCCTCGTAAGAGAATAAAAATTATATTTAAAGGGATGCAAGTTTCAATAAAGGGTACACAAGGTTAAGGGGCTAAGATCTGTCTTGGAGTGCTAAGGAGAAATAAGCGGCCAATCGCGATTCGCAACCGCGCACGAGTGTTGCGTGGATTGTATCATTATAAAGGGCTGAAAACACGTTGGTGTTGGCAAAAAACAGTATGACATTACATAATTAGATATTCTATCTGTTGCTGTAACGGCAAAATATATTACCTGTGTAAATTTCAACTGTCCGGCTATCACGGCTCATGAGATACGGCCTGGTGACAGACAGACGGACATCAGAATCTCATTAATAGGTTCCCGTTTATACCCTTTGGTTACAGAACCCTACAAATTATATGGGATCCACCGCAGTACACCATCTTTACCGTGCAGTACCGCACTTACTTGCTAATCTGGTCGATGTACTCTCTGAAGGAAGCGTGGGGGTCCTTCGGCGTCTTGGTGGTGGGGCTGGCGAAGGAGATCAGGTCGCGGTTACCCGGCTCCACGGGGCTAGTGCTGGTAGAACTGCGACATTAACAATTCACAAATTTACAGTATAAAGGGGGCAAACGAGCATTCGAAGTCTATAGATGACTACCGACGCCCGTTGACATACAACATTATTCCTTTACGCTGTCTGTAACGAGCTTAATAAATTGACCCTTAAATCTAAGTCATATGCCTACTTACTTTCACACAATAGTAGTCATATAATAGCGTTTTTATTGCATGGGAGGCAAACGAGAAGTTTGATAATAAGTGATCACCAACGCCCACAGACATCCGCAACACCAGAGCTCTCGCGAATGCGTTGCCGTCCTTTTAGCGATAATTAATTTATTGTCACGTCATTAATGCTTACGAAATGTTTCATATTGTTGAGTATATGACGTAAAGATAACACTCGCTAACACTTCACATACATTAAAAGCTGTGTGTCCCAGCTGCGATATGCGACTTTATTTTACTCAGGTCAACACTATTTTAGGAACAAAGACATCATACCGGGACTTCAACTCTATATTGTCATGCCTATTTATCGATATGTACACATTATGTCTTTTATAATAGGACTAGATAGTATTTAAAGGGCCCAAATTGTATATATCAATGGAATTTAAGGTTACATTCAAATAAAACTCAAAAGAAAGAAAAAGGTCTCAATAAAAACACTTGATAGGCTACTATCAATGTCTAAATTGAAATATGAACTTTAACACTTGTTGTGACGCTATAGTTTTCGTTAACACGTACTGTTCCGAGAAATGGGCACTGGTTTCGCTGAAGTGAAATTTCGCTTCCCGCTTACCCCGACTCTATGCTCATAGCAGAGACGAATCCAGAAGTAGGTAAGTAGGTCCCCTCCCCCAAGCTACTGAGTCGTACTAGGAACAAATCCTAAATTCTCCAAGGTCTTTGTGAGGGATCGACCCCCAGACCGTCAAGCCTTAATCCGCAACTGATAGCCAGCGACACATGTGGGAGGGTATGACGTCAACGACCAGGTGTCACCCCGTGAGGGTTGTGATATTCACCTGGAGGTGTCCGCGGAAGAAGCTCTCCGCGGCGGCTTCCGTGGCGGCGGCGGCAGCGTCGGTAGCGGTCCGTCCTCCTCGCGCCTTCGCTCGCAGGCGCCGACTGCGCTCGGGACATTATCTGCGATAAAAAGAAACTTCGATAAGATACTATTGTTATTGATATATCCATCCATCCATCATCAGGATCAGACGTGACCCTTTGGTGACGGTCAGACGGACGGACGACGGAGTATCAGTAATAGGGTTCCGTTTTTTACTCTTTGGATACGAAATGTTAAAAACGATATCGGTGATCTAACATCATTTTTGGGGTTCCGTTCTGATCACATGCGCTTACTTCATGATAAGGTATGAGTGTAGTATTGTTTTGTTCATTAACGAGTTCCGCGCGTTGACAATGTATTCTGGTGTGCGGATTAACCCTAGTGAGTTTTTGATACGCCGTGTCTGTATAGTAATTGTTATTCATTGTGTTTTAATAAATAAAAAAATGTTTATCTCAGGAAAACGACATTCTTAAATTAGAAAGAGAGATGATTTTTAAGTCTGTTTGCGCTTTACCTGTCGTTGATAACAATTTTAGTGCGACTGGGCTATAGCGGTTTATCAGATAGCGCGGCATTCAAAATTTAAATTTAAAAATGGCTATTTTTTATAGAATAAGGGGGTTAAACGAGCAATCGGATGATCTAGATGTCTACCGACACCCATGGACATTCGCATGACTGTCACGCAGATGCGTTGCCCTCCTATCATCCCATCGGTATCAAGAGAGCGAGAGGTACCTCTCTCGTCGTGCCGGCCCAATTCCGTTGCACAGGAGGATGTAGCGTCATTCACCATGCATGGTACTACCTCCTCCTATGCAGCATGACACTACCTCTTCCTAAAATTTTTCTACATAATCTAAATAATTATTTGTACTTTTTATATAGCATAGGAGGCCAAACGAGCAGTCGGAGCCATTTGGTGACTACCGACGAAGATTAACATCCGCGTATTCAGATGTGCGGCTCTCCTTGATAACATTCACCCAATGGGCTACTGAGAGGCCGCACCGGACGAGCTGGCCTAATTCGCCTGCCATGACTAAACGCCAGTATGCTAAATTTAATTTCTTACTATTCTGATTCTAACACAAAAAAATAGTATATGAAATCGAGTCCGAGCCTTTAGATCAATACTGACACTTTCCTCCTACCACCAACGTTCCACCGGACACTCACAAACCTCATGTAACTCGACACCATAACTGTTACTTTGCTGTTTGCTTTTATTTTATTTCACCCAGTAGTGCCGGTCGCATTTGGCGCCAATGTAGCACGACACTACCCCTTACTTTTTAGTACGAAGTCTTTTGACTTCGTCGGACTGAATAATTGACATACTTTTATATCTGTATTCTTCAGTGTTTGACTACAAACACACTGCTGATTGAAGCCATCTTGCTGTTCATTGAAAGAGTCAGTGTGTCCAAAAAAATGATAATCATAAAATATTTGTATATTCATTTCATTTAACATAAAAAGGAAAAAACCTGTTCTATAAATACATGTGTCGGATATAAAATTATTTTCCTTATTTTCTATATATAGTAAAACTACAATTCCTAGAGTACTATGTTGTGTCCTAATTACTTAAGAAGTGTATTGAGAGGGAAAATATATTATTTTTTTCTTGTGTCGAGCAGATTACAATACCTGTATTACAATACCTGTATTACAATACCTGTATTACAATACCTGTATTACAATACCTGTATTTTTGATGTTAAACCTTAGGCACTCTGATCACTTTTTGTGTGAACAAAAATCACAGAACTCGTGTCATGCATTTTGGAATAAGAGTCAAGAACAACATTTCAGATCTACATGTGTATTGACAGACTGATGATATCCTGTATGTGTATAAGAATATTAAAGAATTGAACATCATAAACGACATTCATAAAAGAAATACTAGAAACTGTCAAATGATACAGATTTCATAATTGCAGAGTATGCAATTCCTTTTGGGGCAATGTATCTACAAAAATTTGAACCGGTGGTAGATTTTTTGCTAGCGTTTTACAAATTATTTTTATAATTCTATTATGAATAAAAACATATTCACTTTATTTCACAGGGACAAATAATAAATTGCGAATAAAATATTTTGGTTGACATTGGTGGCACCATCCAAACAAAACAAAGTAACACACAAAAACAGCAATGAACTAAAATATTAAATGGTTATATCATTTTATTTTATTATCTAATCTATGGCCCATCTAGCGTGTACCATAATACATGTTACGGTAGTTGACAAGTGTGACCCAATTCCTCCTTTACAAGTTTAATGACCTCCATTTCCTCCCAGATTTGATAGCCACATCACAAACTGTAGTGGACTCAATTGAGCCTGTTTGAACAGTGCAATTCCATCTTATTTCTTAAATTAGTGTGACAGATGCATTTGTTTTCAACATCAAAAGGATGTGATGCACAACAAAAAAAGCCAATAAAATCTAAAAACAAAAGCATTTGATATTTTATTATATATTATTATATATATTATATATATTATTGATATTTTATTATATATATTATATAACTAAATGAAATAAAGTAAATACTAGTTTCAGGCCTCCTAGAAACTGTATAAATAAATAGCCTAAAACCATCTAGACCACATCCCATTGAATAATGTCATTTAGTTCATGTTTTTTTTTTCTAATGTAAAAAAACTGAAGATATTAGCTTGGGCACATTGAATAAGAAGGTAATACCAGGTCTGTCCTTAAAATCTATAATTTTTTTACTTCTTTTGTATAGCACAGGGGGCAAACAGAGCCTTTTTATGATCATGATCATCCACATAATGCTGATGCGTTGCTCTCCTTCAAAAATGGACCACAGGAAAGAAAAGTAGGATGGTTTTGTCTCCCATTGATTTTATTGTGGACACTCTAGACTAAGAAGTGAAAAAATTTATAAGATCCTTATGAATGACCTTTTTACCTAACATTATATTATAATGAATGAAGCAAATAAAACAGAACACTTAAACAAAAACTACTGCTTGTGTTGTTTCCCCAAAAATCGAGACAACATAACATATTTTCTTTGTTGTAACATTTTAATATTACTATAAATTGTTTGAAACTGGTTATAATAGTTTTAATAATAAAAGTATGTATTTTTACGTCCAATGCAATTACATTTTAGAACAATCTAAAGAACAATAAATTTTGTGTGGGTGTACCTCTGTGGTTAAGATGATCTTTGTTTATCCATGTGACAAACTATATAAGAATATTCCAGGTAATTGCATCTATAGCTTCTAAGTGTAGTTACTTCTTATTATTAGTACTTGTAATTAACAAGACCATATTTGACATTATTTGGTTCAATGCAAATAAGTGTTTGTATTAATAAAAGTGTAAGTTGATTATGATGTCAGATATTATCTTATCTTTAATAACAAGCATTAGGATGTACCTGAAATAGATAGTTGCTTCTGTCTTCGGAATTGTTCCAATGCCAGACTTTCTAAACTCAGAGCCTGGGCCTTTTCTAAGTCCTCTTGAAATTGCTGATCGTAGTCAGACATTATTGGTTATCCCACGTTTATCATCTAGAAATTACTTTTCAACATTTGAGAGGGTATTAATTGTTATTATTAACTACATGATCAAATTCCTAAATAAAGTTTGACGTCTAAACAAACAAGCTGATGACAAGTTCAACTTAACTTACCTAATTTATAATTAAAATACTATTGTATGTATAGAAACATTATGTGCGCTTGTCAGTTTTTTTGATATTTGTAGAATATGATGTAATGTACATAAATTTAATCCCACATTACATTTCTTTCAATAATAAAAATATATATGGTAAAAAAATTGAAAACACTGAAATCTGAAATATGACTGATGACAGCTGTCAATTCCGATTGTTATTAGTGTGTTAGTTGCTTGGTGTTGCAAGTTATTAACAATACCATATCCACTCGCATTATTGTCATTTGTTTGTGTTTTGTTGCCTATGTTCACTGGTCTAAGAACTTATAACCAATGGAGCCCCCATATCTATCTATATTATCTCTATTATTGGCGGTAATATGACGGTAACTGTCTGTCTTGGAAGACTTAGAGAGAGAAATGAATGATAAAAGAAAGACAGAATCCACCACACTTACTGTCTATTTTGATGTTAATGACGGCATTTTAGGTTGGCTTCCTTACTCTATCTACATTACCGCTATGGTTGACTTACCTGGACATTCCCCTGTACCAAAAGAAATTGGTTATATTACAGCCATGATTATATGGCATTGGTACACTTTGCACGTTGCCTTTTGTAAACGGCGATCTGCTACTGTAAATATAATATCACGAAGATATCTCGAATAATGGTGTAAATTGAACACAAAACTTAACTGTGGATATCTTATACCAATTATACTCGGCTGGCCGGAGAGAAATATGTTAACTTAAAAATTTCTCAGTGGTATTTGAAATACCTGGTATTTGTCGAAATATTCAATAAAAATACAAATTTAATTATGTACTTATTTTGAATGAATGACACCGAGATATTTTCTACTTTCAACAAATTTTTGAAAGAGGTAGTGCCATAATGCCTTGCTGCCGAATCGGATTGGAACTCACTGCTGGTCTTCTCCACAGAAACTGTGGGGGGTTACGGGCATCGAGGCGAACTATGAGGTTCGCCTCGATGCCCGTAACCCCGGGTTGGGTCGCAAGGGGACGACTATCCCCTCGGTAACGGGGCCGCAATAAAATTGCAGTTTGCCATCCTGGCTTTTGGCTCAGGGAAATGTAGGCCCATTTAGGGCCTATGTGTTATGTGGTATGTTGTGACTGTGGTGAGTAGCGATAGGGTGTGTCATGCGTGCGCATGTGTGATCCTCGTCCGGATCGCAGGACACGCAGTCCCTAGTCCGCTTGGTGGATCACGGGTGGGGAATTCACGCGGATACGGTCTCCCGTCAGGTGGTCGCGCATGCAGCGGGGCCAGGTCACGTAGATGAGCATGCGGTCCATTGTCTGCCCTATTAAACATAGCGCTCGACAATCGAACCACAAACTCATCCAGCGACTCTATCCGCAAGTCACGCGCGATCACATCATTGCGGACATAGCGACCGGCACCCGTGATGACCCGTAGGGATATATTTTGCTGGGCTAGCAGGC
>JAFELO010000370.1:1834713-1859629 GCA_017140195.1 Eumaeus atala | reverse complement strand
CAATGCATATCTGTACGAGAGCAATTGTGCGACGAGGACAGGTTCAAATCGTGAGGCTTACAATTTAAATTTCACTCACGCGTGATGATGCAGGGAAACTAGATCTCACAAGAATGTTCATGGTCCGTCTTTAATTTATATACTGAACATTATATGTATGCCACTATATATGTCGTTATTTGGAATCAATTATCTATTTTAAATGGAGAGACAGACAGTAAGCCACATCTGTGTTCTCTTTCGACTTATACGGACGCGTTTTATGCTGCCTTCCCTTCTCTATCTATATTATCTTATGGACACAACGCTCACACGGACGCCGACTCTCATCTACAGGTCACCTCGATTAATGAACGGCCACTTATAAGATGCAAGACTCCTCAATAACCATGGCTGCTGATCCAACCTAGACCACAAAAAGGCCATGAAGATAGAATATTTAAGAAAAAACAAGCACAAAAATTTTATAAGCATTTATTGGAATAAATTTTAATTCCAGCAGTGAATTAACACTTTCTATTAGTGCTCCTTCGAATTCTTTTGAAATCTGTCTATAAATTTTTACCTACTTTCAGGCACAATGCATTTTCTTTCGCGTTTTCTGCCTCTAGCATTTGTGACATTTTCTGCCTCTAACATTTGTGACCTTCAAGCCTTTACCTGAAGCTGGATTCACATCTTTTTGAGTTAAATCGTTAGTAGGTTTCTTTCGTAAGGGTATTGCATTCATTTTATTCATATATTTCAGAGTTTTGTCTTTTGTCTTAGTAGACAATGTGTCTCTAGACATAGAAACAGTTTGAGATGTTGTTTGATATTGAAGTTGCGTTATATTTTCAGCTGTACTATTGATGGGTATACAATTTTGATTATTCCTAAAATATTTTTTCGGATTGGATTTTGTTTTTCTTTTTGTACCACCTGTTAAATTAGATTCCTCTGAATCTTTACCTTCTATTAAAATCTGTAAATTTAAAAATCTTTAAATCAAATATAATTGCAAAAATGATTTATCTTTATTTAACTGTTTAGTTTTTCCTTCAATAAACTGCTATACCCCCCTTACACTCAGCACCTACATCTTTTACTAACGCTGCCCGCAAAATAAAGTAATGAATCTTGGGCGTCGGCATTTGCCTAATGGTACTATCTGCCCAACCCTATACATTTTTTTCATTAGTAATGTCGATATTTTTTTAACGGGATAGTTTGTGAAGAAAACGAAATACTTGTTTAATTTTTTTATATGTCACATAGGTTTATTTCGAGTTCAGAATAACTAAAATTGAACATAATAAATATGATGTTAAAAATAAGGTAATCTTACAAGTAACTTCCAAAATATATTTGGTTACAAACAACACGATAACATTACCATTTTTAACAAAGAGGACATTTTTGTGGAATTAAAAAACAAAACTCGGCGTGCAGCTAGTGAAGAAGCAGTATGTGAACAAGCACTGGTACTACTATTGCAGACCCTTTGAATCTCGCCCCAAAAACCGACAATCGATGGAGTACGCGCTGAACAAGTAAATTCAGCACTTGCATTAGAACTATCGCGTTTACACATTGCGGACTTCAGCGGAGTGTGAACAGAGTATTAGTAAAATCTATTGGTCTGTAAAAACAAATCAAATATGTAAACGTAACCGTAACATCTTTCGACATATCTACCTGGTAAGATGTTACGTAAACGTAAACATGACATGGCAGAGCCCCGACACTGTGACAAGGAACGAGATTGGCTTTATTATAACGGACCGGAAGCATGTATTTAGGGACGTCTCCGTAACCATCAGAAACACAGATTTAAAATCGGATATGATCACAGATTGATTTGAAGCTCTCTGAATGTAAGCTTTCGACGCGAGCGTGTCCGATTAGTACAGACAACACTCCTCTACTCTCACTCTCTAACCTAACCTAACTTCCGGCGAGCCATGGTAGTTTCCGAAAAATTCCAACTGGTACTAAAAAACCGGTTCGACGCCCTAGACATGTTGGAATCTACAATGGCAATTGACGAGGCCAAGAGTGGCGTGATTGGTTGCATGCGGCACGTGGGTGAGGGATACTGTAGGAATAAGTATACGAGTTAAACTCTCGGTTGTGACATTTAGACTCATGAGGGGACGCAGGGTACACGAAGACGTTACGTCTGCCGATGTCAAGCTTCTTTCAAAGCGTTCATGGCTTGGAAGTGACGTTGTTTTGTTTTTAAAGAAGGGTGACAAATCACTTCTTCAAAATTATGAACCAACTTCACTTTTAGGCCATATTTACAAATTATTCTCAAGAGTCTTGGCAAATCGTTTCCCCAGAAATCTTGATGAATTCCAGCCACCGGAGTAGGCAGGGTTTCGCAGAGAATTTACCACCAAGGACCACATTTTCACCATAAGGCAAGTTGTACAAAAGACACATGAGTACAATCCGCCGCTATAGCTTGCCGTTATGGACTATGAAAAAGCTTTTGACTCTGTCGAAACCTGGGCTGTACTGGAACCTTTACAGCGATGTCAGGTCTATGGGCGATACGTTAAAGTACGTAGTACAAGTAAAGCCATCAGCATTGCATGACGCTGCTTTTATGTCCGTTCTGATTCCAGGAGTTTAAACAAGGCCAATCAAATTGTATCGAGGAGTGCGACAGGGGGATGTTATTTCCCCGAAGCTATTCACTAATGCTTTGTGGGACATCTTTAAGACCTTAAACTGGGTAGAATGTGGCATAAATGTTAACGGCGAGTACCTCTCACATCTTCGTTTCGCCGACGATATCGTTGTATTGGCCGAATCGTTAGGAGAGCTTACATAAATCATGCAAAGCCTAAACGAATTCTGTCGACGCATTGGCCTTAGGATGAATTTGGACAAGACATAGGTCATGTTCAACGAACACGGTCTCCTTGGGCCGGTCAACGTCGATGGTGTTATTCTCAAAGTCGTAGACGAGTACGTCTACCTCGACTACCGATAGAAGGATTCAGTTGGGTTGGGCAGCTTTTCGGAAGCTTCGTCACATTCTCACGTCGCCTAGACCACAAAGTTTGAAGACGAAAGCCTTCAACCAATGCGTTCTCCCCGTGATGACCTTCGGGGCCGAAAAATGGCCCCTTAATTTAGCACTGGTCCGCAAGTTTGTGGTAGCTCAGCGGGCTATTAAACGTGCTATGTCGGGTGTTCCTCTGTCCGACAGATCTCGTAACGAAGTCTTAAGGCATAGAACTAAAGTATCCGATACCAATCGATAAATAAGCGCGCCGAAGTGTTAATGGGCTGGTCACACAGTCAGAAGAACCGATGGCAGATGGGATAGTCACGTAAGTAAAACGAAGTTAGTCGAACGTCTTACAGGTGGGAAGACGATCACTGTACAGTAGCTAGTCCGTGATGGAAGCGTGTAGCAGGAGACCGCTCGTCCTGGCATTTGTTGAAAGATCTCTATGACCAGCAGTGGACCGATTAGTGCTGATAATGATGATCATGATGAGGTTGCTTATTTGTATTATTATAGAAAAGGGATTGTTCATGCTTAATGGTGATTTACATTGAATACGATTAGACAGATATGTCATTCCTATTTCACTGGTCAGTAATCTCGTGAGCCGCAAGTACACGTCACTGCTGAGTGTAGAAATTGCGCATGCGCTGTTACCTGTTTGTTACGTAAATCCGTTGCCTCCTGGCGATCGCAGAACTCAAGCAGCCTGTTGCAAACTGTCCTTAAGTTTTTAATTTTTTGTCTTTTTCTTTTACCAGCCGCATGGTCCACTTCATCTAATCTCAACGTTCTTTAACCAAAAAAGAAAAATAATCTAAGATTATGAGAATTCATTTGTATTTTTTCGGAACCAGGCACATAATTATATAACAATTATGTTGAATAGGTTCATTACTCATTTATAATGATTCCAGCCTTTAGGTGTTTAACAATAGAGGGAGTTGTGTGGGTCCTAGGAGAGTGGAGTTACTTTACGTCACTTTAAGGACGAATGAAGTGTTTTTCGTTTTGTACCCATAACTGATAGAACATAAAACTAACACAAAATGCTCACAACAAGCGAATTACAATCAGTTTTACCTAAATAGAGTATTTAAGTCTAGTCCATTGCTGTTTTACACAATAAAGTCGACATTGGTCTTTGCATCCATGTCAGGTGATTTATGCAACATCTTTAAGACACTGTTGTTGATTGCTGTATAAGCCAATACGAGAGAGGACGGCGTCCACACGTGCCACATGTGCTGATGGTTGAAGTGGCGCTTCGTGCGTGTTTCCCAATTTATCTATTTTCTTGCTTCTGAACTTCTACACTCAACATGGTTATCTGCGTGTTCTTGGCACTTTGTATGGCAGACATGATCTGGTAATAAGCTGGGGGTGAATATTGCTCCCTGCTTTTTCCTGAAGTTGACGAAATGTGAACAATATGTCCACAGCGGAACGCTGGCATTGTAAACCACATTGCCATTCGGGATATACACTACTCGCAAGGTGCTAAGAATCATACCCCCCAAACACCTTACCGACGTTGCTCAAAAGGGATATCCCGCGATAGGAGTTTCAGTCACAGCGGTCACCATTACTTTTATGAATTGTGACTACATTCGCATCATTCATATCCTGAGGCACATATCCTTCTTTGCAGCATTTACAGAAGAAGTTATAAAGGATAAGCAGCAGACACCTAATCTTGGCAACTACTCTCCACCACGTCATTTTCCGCACTGTAATCCAGGTCCTCCAAAGTTGGCACGCTATCTAAGTCGGTCAGGGCGTAAAAAAAAGCAGAGATATAATACTCCACCCATATCGAGACTCGGCGCTGACTGTCGGTGATGATACTCCCATTATACTCCTTAACATGCACTGTTTCTTGGGCACTTGGCTTGGGTAAAGCCCGAGTAGACACCACTAGGATTGCCAGTATCAGCACAAGCTAGAGTACCGAGCTCAATGCAGTTCTTATTTGCAACACAGCACTTTGGAGACCAGTTATAAACTTCTCACGTCGGTTATCTGTACTGCCTGTCAAGCGATAATCCAGTTCTGCTAGCCGCTCTTGGTTGAGCAGTGTCAGTAGATGCCCTGAGTTGTTCGTAAACAAATCTTTAGACCTGGCTTTCTGATAGCCGAAAACACTGCAAGTCTTATCAGTAAGGGCGTTTTTGATGCGATTCTATTTCTCGGCGATGCTGAAGTCCGGATCCTATGTGCTACGCCGTGTTCACGGATCTCATTATCTTCCTATCCTATCCAGAAGGCGGTGTAATGTGCCCTGCGGATGGAACCTTCGCCTGGCAATATGGTTTCTTAGAGGCGGCTACAGCAATTTTCAGCCGGAAAAGCTTCGCTTCGATAACTACAGTTTTGCCGCATTTATTCGGAAGATTTGTCCTCGTCGTCCGAAAAGCCCACGTTGCGAGGGTCAAGGGGTGTTCGTTTCTGTTCGTGGATAGATTCATTTTCTGTGTATGGGCAATACGCCGTCGTTGTCCAGTGCTTGAGGTACGCTTATTTTATTGCAGCGTTTCTTGCCATATCCCGATGTTATCAGTAGGCTTATGCGGCTCTTATTAACGTTGGCCTGATCCCCCAGATCATCCGCCACGTCCTATTACCTCGCTGCTATTTGGTCGGGGACTATTTATTTCATATAAACTATACTCACCAGGCACCATATCTGGTGGCCATTCACATTACATTATATAGTAATCCTCCATTAAAAAGAGAACAATAACCACTCCAGTCATGTTGCCTGAACGAGATTGCTGCACAGTAAGAAGGTCGCCTTTGCGTACATTTGTTTACATTATTATATCGCTCTGTATTGTTAAAATGTTGTGAACATTAAGAATATTTCATTCATTCATTCACGTTTAAATATATTTTTACCCATGTATCATTTTGTCTTAGTTACTAATAGATACTACCTGATAGAGATGATTGCAACGATCCTACAGCATCATAACGCCTAATGGTCAAAAGGAATTTATTACTTTAACACAACCCTCACACTAAACGAGTACCAGTGCTTCACTGAATACTCTCGTTGCCTAGTGGTAAACATGTTTGGACGACAAATCGTAAGGTCCCGAGTTCAGGTTCCGGATCTGACCAAAAATATTGTTAGAAGGTTTCAATATCTAGTTACAGTCATGTTAGGAAATTGGCGGTGTCACACCCCCGCGTATAGGAGAGCAAGCCGTCGGGCCTGCTGTATTCTCTCCGGACGTGTCGGATCACACCTCTCTGTCTTCCATGACTATCGGAATTCGTGTCCGCGCATTCCCTTGTGGTGATCACCCATAAGGCTTGTACCTATAGAAATGGCCGCTATAACCTAAATTCGTCTAGTACGACATTCTTACAATACTTTTTACGTCATATTTACAGAATTACATCACACATCTCTGTCTTCCATGACTATCGGAATTCGTTTCCGCGCATTCCCTTGTGGTGATCACCCATAAGGCTTGTATCTATAGAAATGGCCGCTATAACCTAAATTCGTCTAGTACGACATTCTTATAATACTTTTTACTCTTGTTCACACCCCTAACTCTGGTACTCCTAGGTCACCAGGATCAACAGCGGCAACTACTACGAGTCAAGGTTCGAGCTACCATATTCCTGAAATCATTACAGGGAGCCCAAAACAAGAACTAAAACTGTTTATTAGGACTGGCAACGAATTTAATCAGAGGAAAATAGACTTATTTAAGATAAAATAATTGCATTTATTTTGAATTTGCATTGATGTCGCTATGATTATAATTATCGCTAGGCTATGAAATCAAATTTTAAAGATCTGATTCAAGAAAGTTAAAAAAAAAAAATTAAAATTTTAATTAGGCCTTTGTCGCCCATGAGCCATCCGTCAACTGTACACTTTGTAAGTATCGCAATGAATAACAAGGTAATTGCCAAAACAGTTCATTATGAGCCTACAACCAACGTAAAGCTGTGAGAAACGCTGCTCGGTCAAAAGATCCAAAGATTATAGCTCTAGAGCCCATTACATACGACCTGGCATACCAAGTAACAGCGTGAAATATTTTAGATTAGTTAGTAATTGGAGAAGTACTTCGTTTGCTGTGGCTCTTACCGTGTGTGCATCTATCAGGCGGTTGTGAAATATATACTATATCTCCATGTTTTTCCAAAAAAAAATTTATATTATAAGGGGACAAACCAGCAGTAGCAAGTAGAGCCTTTTGATGACTACCGACGCGGATTCGGCTACAATTTTTTCATAGTCTGCTGCTATTATGTATGTTAGGGAATCATATTTAACGGTCATGTCTAGAACACTTGAAGCATAACAATGTATTCTGTATAATCCACCTTTTTCGTTTGTTTTGCAAATTCTATCTCAAGATCGATTCATCCTACGAAGAAAATTTTAGGACTAATTCATTTCCCTACATATGTATAGTTTTAAATACGATGTGATGCAAAAAAAACGAAATATTCCCAAATTGAATTTTGGGTCCCTTGAATATCTAAACCCCTTGAATATTTGGCCTGGAATATCTAAACTCTGCACTAGTTAGTCCCTCACTAACAACTTAACTTGTTTTCGTTATTCTCGAAGTACTCGTGCTGTTATTCGATCAGACCGATTTTCTTTGATGGGCTCCTACACCATAAAATGAATTTCTACACCTGAACCTATGATAGGTTATTTTTTATAAATCTGTTATTTTATAATAAACATACTTTATCACTTTGGGCTTGGTAATGATGTCACCATTTTTATGATTAATGTCGAAGGCGGTGTCCCATATGTCTTTGAAGAGCTTCCTTCGATCTGCATAGCTTTCCTCCTCTGTCATTGGCTGATCCATTTTTAATAATTACCTACATCTCACTTGCCTGAATTTATTTTTTGTAAGATGAAGGCCTCAGGTATATATTCCATTATATATGCATTAATAAACAACCATTAATTGGTTTAGTGACATGTTTACAGAACTTACAAAGGTTGGTACGCCATAATTTATTTTGCTATTCGTGGACCATTCTATTTTTAGAAATACCGACCTAAGTATATTAAATTTACAAAATAATGACACGAAAACGGATGTTAATTTTTTTCCACGACATTGCCTTAATTACAGACTAAAATATACACCTACATGCTTTAATAAATGAGTTCGTATAGGTATGATATCTTGCGTACCTATACATATCTTGCGTATATACAACGTATCACAGAACTAGTGGATAAAACAGCCCTTCAATGTTTAGACTTTATTGCAATCGTGAGTACAAAAATGTTACACTTTTATACGTCCATACATGAAACCCTGTTAGGACGCAGCAACTTTGTATAGAATGATGTAATATTTTGTATTATGACATCAATAAACTTTTGAGCTACTATTACAATATGACATTTAACAATAACGTGCGTATGAAGGAAGGCGAAGGAGTCTGGCTAACACATCCAAAAAAATCTATCTTTTGAGGACATCAGGTCCGCTATCTGTCCAATAATCGTGTCAGGAATACCTTTACAAACACATAACTTAAAATGCTACTTTATAAGAATTCGTTAAACATAAAGTTATAAAATTACTGCTCAGATTGAGCACCTGTAGTATGAAATAAACAACTTGTATATCTCGTATTTAATCTATCTTGCGATAAACGGATGAGACATTCCAAAGTTATTTTCCTATGCAAGTGAGAAAGTACAGGTCACTGTAAAAATAAATGCAAAGCAACACAAGAAACCCTTCGATCAACTAGAGTAATATTTTATCGAAGTTACATTAGATGTCACTATTAAAATATTTGCACAAAGCTAATACTTTCATAGTGAAATCTAATGTATTTTGCATTAGATTTCATTTAATTAAATAAAATATTGTCAGAGTTATAACAATAATGACCATATTTTAGATGACCTTCGTTGACTTGTTTTCTGTTTAATTTTTCTTTGTTCCAAAGGATTGCGTCGTTATTTCTCACATTCCTTAAAAGTCCCAACGGACAATGAAAATAGCCCGTAGTTTCACAAAGAGGGGAAGTTTTGTTTCATCACGACACCCGCTACCACAGGTCTCAAGGGCTCACACCATAGGTAGAGCCCTGCCGAACATTCAGCATTTCAGTATGTTGCCATACGCCGCGCGTATAACTTCTACGCCGCTGCTCCGTACTGGTTTTGATCGTAAACATGACGTGTTAAATCGTGTTTTACGTAATTTACAAGAACCTCTAAATATATTTTTTTTATTAAACTGAATTAAAATGGCAATTTTGTGTAATGCGAATGCCTTGTTAGCGGTCATAAGTCAGCATGATTTGAATCTTTTCAACATATACCCGAGGTTTCTAGCAGAGCTGCTAAGAAAGGAAGATGAAGCGAGACAGAATGGGGACATTGGGGAGGCAGAAGTCCTGGTGCTGCCGAGTGACAAAGAGTGGCGCCTCACGCAGTATTTCAAACTAGTGGACATGCAGAAGACGCTACAAAATAACAAGCAAGTAGTTCTGTACACAGAAGCCCCAAATATCTATACATGTTCTAAAACGACACACCTTCACGCCAGTTCCCTAATGGCAGAGAGAACGGAATACCAAACATCACGATCCTTACGCACCCCCTTACCTCCTCCACATTGGTTACTCTCTTCACACAGACGCGCTGGTTGCGAAGACTCGAACAGTACCCGGTCAATCTGACCATGGTACGATCGTTCCGGCCCAATTTCGGTTCGGTCACTGCCCTAATGCAGTGGTGACCATGCCGCTTCCAACCTCAAAAACAAAAACGCGAGATATTCGGTATTACTGCACACATCTCTATGCAGTAATACCGAATATCTCGCGTTAAGCGACAATAGAAAAACACCGACAATCCGGAAAAATTCAAACAAGTGACAACCCAAAAGGTCAACATGTCCTTCTGGAGCAGCAGCCCCAAGGCAACCGTAACATTTTCACGGTCCACACATTCTTTAAGTTAGGTGTAGTGTCATGTTGTGTGCATTGCAGCCAAAGTGCGCGTCTGCAACAGCCAAATTGGAAGGAACGACCGGATTGGTACTTGCGGTTTATGTTTTCCGGTGGCCCAATGCAGGGTCCATAGGGCCATGGGCCAAAAATGGGCCAAAGCATGAGCATGAGAGCAACACGTCTGCATTATAATCAAGCGGATGTGTATGTTGGTAGTTATCGAAATGCATTACTCGTTTCCCCCCGTATACTATAAAGCACCCACATAAGCACACGTTAGAAGTCATGTAGCTTATATCACGTAACTTATTTTGCACACGTCAGTTGTGTGGAAAGTAGGTTGTGTAGGCACGTATTTGGGTGGAGACCAGTTGAAGGTTACGCGTTGTCGTGTATGGGGGAGTATGGGGTGTATGGGGAGTGAGTTGACCGTGAAAGTACGCCATATATAGATCGCCTCGCGAGTCGCGAGTCCCGTGGCGCACATCAACAGCATCAGCGTCGTCCGCCTTTAACAGGAAAAGGT
The DNA here is from genome assembly GCA_017140195.1 of Eumaeus atala. NCBI lineage: Eukaryota > Metazoa > Arthropoda > Insecta > Lepidoptera > Lycaenidae > Eumaeus > Eumaeus atala. Next base: position 1,849,127 of record JAFELO010000370.1, on the reverse strand, counting down.
TTAGTATCCCATAATGTCTCATGATAACATCTTTCATGTCTCCAAACGGCCGGCGATGCATCTGCGAGTCCTCTGGTGTTGGCGCCTATTCTCACGCCGCTGTTTGTCTGTCCGTCCATCTGCATGTGTAGTAATGTAGCCACAACAACGACTGATACTGAAGATTAAATAAAGATCATTTTCGCATGCAACACAAATTACCTATGTACTTAATAAGAACTTATTAAGTCTATGCCCTTTCTCTTTTTGTATCCGTTACATGTAGCACCTGTCATAACGAGATTATCTTATAGATTCTAGTTTGCAATGGTTCCTTATACCTTTTTAATAGTCATATATAAATTACCATCTAAGTCATTGGTAGGTAACATATCAAAATCCCATCAACAGATTCGGCATCAGTAATGATTAGCAGATTTTCACCTGAGCGTCTATAAAAGTATAGGGCAAAAGCCAAAGAAGTGGCCCACTCGGGCTTCAGCAGACGAACTACAATCAAATTTTAAAAGGTTAACATACATAAGTTACTCCTGCTTGATTTCTGGGTGCTTAAAAATGGATGTAGTAAAAATGCATATTCTATTTGGAGATTCACATCTACGAAGCAATACTGGCTGTTTGCATGCCATAGAACAGTAACATTACGTAACATTGCTTTTACAGTTCGGATCTTTTTGTTAAAAAAAAATAATTGTAAATTAGTTGGATACACAGGAACACTAGATATATGTAGTGAGAAAGGAGGCTATAGCATGAAGCGCTAGCTAACTTATAACATTCATTCAATGAAAAGTACAGGCATACTGTAGGATACACATTTTGTGCAAGACAAACATAGTTTAATATTTTACACCGGGTAGATAGATAAATTAATGTTATACTTTTTTATTATGTGCGTACTTCAATATGATGGTTGACGTTTTGCCTCATTGAATATCTTGATTTAAGGTTATATTGATCCATACGAATGAAATTAGATGTTTTGTGTGCAAAAACGAACCAAACCAAGAAGGCGCTCTCACCTACACCTTTGAACCTCACCTCGGCCACAGTCCTTGTTTATTTCTCTGTATTCGACGCCATTCTCGTTGTCATGTCAAGCAACGCCTCGAGTGTTAAAATTGGGAACAGAAACCTATCTGAGGTGGATAATGATCCGCTTTATTACAATACGGCCAGCTTTATTGAACATTTTCTAGCAGAATTTCACACAGCCGAATGCAATCCGGCTAATCGCTGCCCCGCCGCAGTACAAAACGATCCTATTTTTGAAATAGCTAGCCCTAATGTAATTCAGCTAATTATAAGTACGGACATAGATATAAAATATATATACATAATACTGTGTTGGGCCGCTGGCCGAAAAAAAATCATTTAATTTGACAGTTTTGTGAAAGTTGATAGGCGTATTATTTATTTTAAATTAATACAAAAAATATCTGTTAAAAATAACAAAATTGTATTTCTATAATTTCACTAAAAGTGTGTTCCTTTTGTTGAAAACGTAAAAATGTGTGGGAATTGTTAACAATCATTTGAAAAGGCTTAAGGATGGGAGATAAATTTCAAATATTCTAAAAGTATGATCGCAGAAAAAACACAAAAAAAGCTAAGGTCAATAATTACATTACTCGTATAATGGTCTAAATTCTAAAGCATCGTGGTTTGTGTAGGTATATGTTTTACTTTTCATCTTAGCTTATGAGTATCGTAACTTGAATTCATAACCCAAACATTAGCTTTACCCACAAAGGAGTTTTTAATCAAATATTGGGTTGGTAAACTATCAATCGTAACGTCCTATTTGATTGTTCGTAATTAATTCAATATAAATTTAACTCATCATCTATGAGAGAATTTCATTGCTGTATTACCAAAGAACATAACCGACGCGACCTGGAAAGTACCTCTTCCTTACACGACACTGTCCAGAAGTAACGCCTAGGCCTCGTTTTATTTGACAGTTCAGATGGACCAAATGGAAATGGCCAGAAATATAGACTAAAGAAGGGAAACGTATCAGCACATCCTTGGCGCCTGTACTTGACAGATCTGCATCATGCAACCATCGTCTATTATGACACATATGTCGCCATACTTTGTTTCCCAAAAAAAAAACTGTTCGTTGTGGTGCCTAAGACTCGGATCATCCTTGCACAAAGTCCGAAACGCCCCATGCGATGTGCATGGGGCGTTTCGGACGCACGCGCTCGCACTGTTTCGAGATCTTCCTACTTCCGAGATAACGTATGTTATACAAATGCGGTATCGAATGTCCCATTGTTGTGAATGAATGACATGTCCATGGCTTGAGCGCGCGTAGCTTAGAGTGTTTTTATTTCGTGTCAATAATAATTTTGAAATAAAACGACTGCACCGAACCTATATCGTTTTAGGTCCATGTCGATACTAAAAACGGCTTAGGTAAAAAGTAGTTAGAAGTATAATAAAACTGGTCAAAGAGTATTTTATTCGAAATCAAAACAAAACAGTATTTATTATTATCATATGTACTTTTACGTTGTTTGAATTTTGTACTAACAGGCGCTTTACAAGAGTAGACATTCATTTTATTTATTGTATAGAAAGAAAACGTACAACAGATATCATCGAATGCTAAGTAGCATTCACCCGTTGGGCCACTAATTAACTTAAAAGGTTATCAACTACAGAAATGTCGCAGGGACGTGCTTCGGTCGAGTGCTCGCTCGCGCGCGCCGGTCACGCCCACACTAATCGCGCTGCTGCTCGCGGCAATAGGCTCGCGCTACTGCTGAGCTACTAGCTGGACGCGCCTTTATACGTATTGAAAAAGTCAACGCTTTTCCGACAGTGAAATTGAACCGGCGACTTGGTGTCTGCTGTCGATTATACGTGTCTCGGATAAACTTATTACAGTAGCGGACAATTTTCAAATGTAAAAAAATATTTTCTGATCAAGACGTTGGCAATGTGTACATCTGTGCTGGTGGCTCGTGTGCCATCTACCTCGGAAAGCTGATTACGACGTCGGTCCTGCCCTCAGAAACTGCCAACGAGGGTATAGAAGGCAATTTTAGGAGGTAGTGCCATGCTGCATAGGAGGAGTTAGTGCCATGGACAGTGCATGACACTAGATCTTCCTATGCAAATAATATATTCCTATATCCTATCCTATGAATTGCACCGGCACGACCTTGAGGTACCTCTCGCTCACATAATACCGCCGTAAAATGACATCTTCATTGTTGCGTTTCGTGTGGTTTGTGACCCATTAAAGGGGGGGGGGTTTAAAGGACGTCAACGCATATGCATAGTAATTATGTGGATGTTCGTGGGCGTCGATAGTCGTAAAAAGGCTCCGGATTTTTATTTTGGTTTTATTCCGCTTTCGGAGTTTGACCTATTTCAATGCAGTTTTCAGTAAAATGTAGAGGTGATTTATTGAGATTAATTGAACAGCCGTGGAGGTGTTTATTTTTTTATATCCTTGGGCACAGGCTGGAGGATGTTCACGGGTCCCATGAACCCTCCGAGGAGGCAGTCGAGGAGTGGGCTCCATGGAGTCTGGTGCTGCCCAGCAAGAACACCAAGGCTCCTCCGCCCGTCAGCGTGAAGGCTGCCCTGGGACCGGCATGGGAGATCGAACAGGTGATACACCAGTGGTTTAAATGACTATTTAAATCTATACTAAAAATAAAATAAAGCTGAAGAGTTTGTTTGTTTGAACGTGCTAGTCTAAGGCAATTTGGCACGAAATGAAAAAAAAAATTGTAGTGTAAAAGTCCATTTATCGAGGAAGGCTATATACCATGACGCTTCGAATAATAGGAGCGGAGATACGCGGGTGAAACCGCGGATAATGCTAGTTATATATACTAGAATATTTTCGCGGATTTAACATACAACGCGGTCACATATCTGTAGACATATGTGGTCACCTTTCACCTTCACCTCCCCGCGCTCGCGTTGTTGCGTAAGTACGTCGTCGGCGCAAAGTACCAGAGGGCCGATTTGACGTCAGGTCTACAAATATTGTAACAGAGATATACCTCAAACCTTCCCCCGCCCCCCTCCGCTGGCTGCGGCCTCACAAGTGACTGAGGGGGAACTTCCCCATGACGTCCCAATTCAAGTGTCGTGTAATAACGTTTTTTTTTTAGGTTCTGAAAGCCGCGCGGCTGCTCTGCAAACCGCCGATGGAGGTGAAGTTTGCGGACGAGCAGGAAATGAGAGCCGTGTACACGCTCATCTACGAGGTTTTCAGATGTGAGTTTGTGTTTCTTATCTAAAGACTATGTCGTGATAGTTCATTTAGAACGACCAAGTATCAAGAAGTTTGATAAAATAATAATAATTATTATTACTATTTTATCCTAGCGGCGACAAGGCACTTTTTAGTGAGACTAGCCAACTGCGATCTTTACAAGTAAAGTTCTTCAACCATTTATATTTTCATATATATAGAATAAAAAGCATTGAATTTAGGATAAAAGTAAGTTTTATGTATACTTCAGATTCGTGTATTCTATATCCGTGGCAAATTTCATCAAAAGCCAAAGTTTGTATGTATGGATGGATATTTGTTACCCTTTCACGAAAACTAATGAATGGATTTTAATGAAACTTTACAATGTATCTTATACATCATAACACTACCTAGGCTATAGATATAATAACTTTTACCCGTGATTTTGCGTGTAGACCACACGAACGAAGTCGCGGGTAACATCTAGATTATAACATTTGTAAGACACGCTGCTCGTCTTGAAGAGTTGCAACGCCTTGAAGGGAAGACTGTCTGCTCCAATATCCTATATATGTATATACTTAGAAATATATATATCTATACATCCTATAATATACTTAGAACTGGAAACGCTTCCTACTCCTCCTATTTTCTTCTGATTAAATTCCTTGCGGGTCCCGAGGCAGTTTTTATCATTCCCTGCGATCATATCAAAAGGCCACTAGTGGTGGCCGCTGTCCATCCTGGAGACACAAGAGTAGCAGCGGTGGGAAAGAATGGTGGGCCACGTCCGTTAAAAAAACCCTATTAATTATAAAATAATGCAATTTACACTTCACATAAATCTACTTCCTAAGAATTAGTGAAGTTCTAAGTGTCATATTCCTGTGACAGACAATTTATATTTGAAATTGGAATGTCGTGAAGTTGTGCCAAGTTGGGTGGCGGTTCAAATTACTCGACGATGTTATCGTAACTAGCTGGGCGCTGTTTGTGGATGCTTATATCCAACGCTTGCGTGCGCTCCAAATAGAAATTGTAGCCATTAATAGCTTTAATGTGTTACGATTTCGGTAAAGAACTTGTGAAAATATATTTAATGTTTTTAAAAAGTATTTTCGTGATGCCTATATAACATACATTGTCTATGCATATAAATATAAAAAAATAAATGTCCTTGCAGTCAGTGCAAGACAAAGGTAGGTTTGTCTGCTCACAGAATTGCATTATTCACTAGGCCCGCAGAGACGAGCAATGTTGAAAGTAGTTTCTATCTATAGTAGTACAATGAACGACTACATCTGCTACGTTGGCGTTCATAGATGTTACGACAGCGTAGCATTACTACGTCAGTGTAGTATATGTAGGTACCTATTTGAATGCAACGCTACATGCGTGTAGGATTCGCGTCAGAATAAAGGTCGTAAGGCTAATCAACAAATTACAATCAATATGCATACTTGTTGTTATAGTCATAAAGTCGATATTCACTTCGCATCGCATTTCACATCACCTAACAGAGCCCGTTAAGGTGTCACCTGCATACATTTGACGGTCGTGGAGTGGTTACACGTGGTGGCGACGCCGTTATGACACGAGCGCTAACCTACTCACCGGCCCCCCTTTTATGGCCTACCTATTTGTATTCGTGTCACGCGAGGCGGTTTCAATCAATCAGTTACTAAAACGTTTCTTGCATATAACTTTATCGCGTCGCTTTATTAACTATCTGACCATCCTTGAATGACGTCTATCCCCAGAACCTCCTTATACGCGATTTCCTAAGTAGAGAGTTAGAGCCATACTACACCCCCCTCCGTTTTAACTATTGGGCTACCGAGGGGAACGTTGTCAAAAATTGGGATTGTAGAATTCAATAAATATATAAAACGAAAATTGGTTTGATTGACAAAATGAATTCGGTATTTTACTATTTTACTTGTTGTGGGTTGGTGGTGTTGTCTGCTGCCACGGATACATTTGGAGAGGGTTCATTTATACTTGTATTGAGTACAGAAGATTACCATCTCATTAGTAAATATATATTGCGCCATATTTGTATTTTTTTTTTACAATATAACACCTTGTTTCAGATAAGTCAATACTGGATCAAGCAATTGAAGACATTGATTTTTTTGGTGACTATCCTGGGGTATGTAAACGGTTGACCCATGAAATTGTTTGTGGAGAAAGTTAGAAGAATAAACTGGCCAAGTACGACTCGGGCTTGATAAATAGACAGGCGGACAGTGGACTCTTAGTAATGGGGCCTCCTTTTATCGTCTTGGGCACGGAACTTGCGACAATAGTGTTAAACAAACCACAGAACTCTCTTTGAGCTTGCACGGGCCTCGTTTTCGTAACGCTGTCGTCACTTGCTCCCCATGTAAAGCAAGTAAGAAGTTTAGCTATAACAAGTAAAACGGGTAGGGCGAGTCTTTATCGAAAATTACAAAGAATATTGCGTGCTTGAACTTTGAGATGGCTTCAAGTTGCCTGCGGGGGACTCAAGGTTGTACAAATTCCACTTTAAATGTTCGATAAGTGATAAAAATATAGCCGCTCAACCCGACGTTACGATCTCGTGATGTCAAAAAACGCTCACGAAAATGTATTTCGATTACTTATGATGTTCATAAAAAGGTTTACCTCCGACAATAAAATGGGGCCGATTGACATTAATTTTATTTCGTGATTGTAGGTTTGGAAATTGCACAAAGATGAATTTCATAAGACACCTGTTTAAAATTCATTTTCGTAAACTTTAATTTCGTACTGTAAAGCAGTTCACGTGACCTTTTATGGCATGTTAATAGCTATTTATTTTAAGTAATTCTTTGATTCTGTCTAATATGGATATCTATTTCCCCGGTAGCTTTGGGCGCAGTCCTACCTTAGGCATGCTGAATAGCGGTGGTTTTGTGTAAGGGGTAGAAGTCAGACTACAAAACTGACTAAATCACACTTCCAATGTTTGTTTCAATTGTGTGGATGTAGCCTATCCCTAGCCAGAGATAGTGTCAATGTAACATCGTTACGAAAGAAGCTGCTTTGCAGCCAAATCGGCCAGTGAGTCCGAAGAGGTACCTCTCGTTGCGGCTCCGATTGCTTGTCTGTCCTCCTATCCATGAAAAACAGCAGAGGTTTAATGGGTTAAAGGTGTACATATAACTCTCACACCCATGTCACATCCGCATGGTCAGCGTTGGCGCATTTGAACCTGTCTCTTAGCCAGGTCTTTGTTGGACTCTCTTCGTTACTTAAATTTTCCTATTACAGCTAACAAACTACAAACACTTGACCTGGTTGTTTCTGCTGGAGCTAGCGCGGCGCCGATGGCTGTCCCGCAGCCAGGAGGAGATGGACACGGCTAGTCGTCTTCTGGTAGACGCTGGGTCACCCTTTCTGGACGTGGAGGCCGCAGTCTGGAAAGAGAGGGTGCATTTCGCCGCTGCGATTGCCCGATTGAGAATTAAAAATAAAGCTTTTTCGTATGTTACAACTTAAAATACCTTAAGTTTATGTAACTGATAATGGCCCGTTCACACGAGAGGTTTTTTTACGTTCATGCGTGTTTAAAGCATATAATGGAATATATGCCCGCCTGTACAAGTGTACACGTGTTCGCATGACGTCTTTTTAACATGGCCATCGTGTGTACAGGTACATGGGGACCCCTATTTTTTTGTGTAACAGTCTATGTAATTTTAATATACTCAATAAAGTACTTCTATTCTATTTACATTTCAACGCAATTAAACGTGTCAAAAAGCTCTCGTACGAACGGGGCCTAAGAGTAATCTGTAAGCTAGATAGATGTAATATAGATACAAAGCAGACAACATATAATATAAAGCCGAAGTGTTTGGTTGTTTACTTTAACGCGTCAAACTGATGCTGGACGGGTCCTGTTGCCTGCAGATCCGGAACCCTCCACTAATTGCGGCTGAAGGGGCTCCCGTAGGGGTTTAGTTGGTATTGCTACCCAATGGCCGAGACCTGTCTGGGGGTCTACCCGGGCTCCCAGGTATCATGCGTAAATGCATTCCCCTTCGTCACCAAAAAAAAAGGGTATGTACCACGACGCTACGGCTAACAGGAACGGAGTTGCGCGTGTGAACCCGCGGGGTGATGCTAGCGTATGTATAATTCAGTTTATCTATAGTGTTGCCTTTTACTTAGTCCATCATACAAATACTAAGTAATGTTGTTATTGTTTAAGGAATTGAAGGCAATTTTTTTTAATCCAATGCGCCAAAATGTATTCGTACAATCAGAAAAGCATACGGTAGCCTTCCTTCACCCACTAGGCTTTCAGAAACGAAAACTGGCGACCGGTTGGCGCACTGGTTACATGCTTAGCTCAGATAAGCCGAGCGCATCGCGCCACAATGTAGAGGTCGCGGGGGATGTTTATCTATGTATTTCTACAATATCTGTCTTTTTTAGAACAATGTTGGCTAGACTATGTAGCCGCAGAGGTGGGGCCGCCTAATAAATAGGGCTTCCTTTGGGTTACAGCCTTGTAGAGTGGAGGCTCCTCATGCCCCTATCTACCCTCCCCCATAGTAGTGCAAAGGCCAGTCTACATGAAGTATATGAGAGACTAACAGACCTCTCTCTCTCTCTCTCTCTCTCTGATTCTCTCCCCCTATCTCCCTCTCTCTTCCTCTCCTTTCTACCTCTCTCTCTCTCTCTCTCTCTCTCTCTCCGCACATAATTATTCTATCACAGTATGTCACAACTGCTTCCGCCACACCTGCGAGAGGAGCGCCTCTCCACCATCAACCGCAGCACGGTCACGGGATGGGTCAACACCTTCAAAGCCAAGCGAGTATTTTAAGAAATGTTTTGGTGTTATTTAAAAATACGGTTGTATGTAACCACGATGCAAGTGAAAGTTTGTTCAATAGAAATACGTATGCAGGTATTTCTATTGAACAAAGCATGTTTGTATGTACGTACTTAGAGTAAACCTTAGAAGAATGTTCCAAAAGAAGAAAATTTATTTTTGCAATAATTTTGAATTCATTACCCACGGAGTTCCGTAGCAACGGATGCGAACGCGGAGTTCCGTTACAACACTAGTCTTAAATCAAATAATGTTAATATTATATTTAGAAAGGTGGCAACACTGATTGAGAAACTGCAGGAGCTTGGGTACTCATACAGCAGCTCGAGGCAGCTGTGTGCAGCCGAGTACAGGTTCGACCGCGTCTGTCCCAGGTAAGAGATTCCTTGCGGAAATTAAATGAACAGTGCTTATTACCCATACCTAACAAGTCAATATTAACTAGCGATCGCCTAAGGTTCGATATGTGATCCAGTCCGGACTCGCTTAGGAACCCCATAGCAGCAAAGTCAAGAAAGTGAAATATCGCTTAAACTACCAAATCGATTTTGTTCAAGCCAACTTTCGTTTCAAATTTTTATTGAATTCTAATCTTGGTATTTTCTTTTACCATTTGGGTGGGATTTAAGATTCCTCCATTTCTTTAAAAAAGGGGATGAGATTTTTTTTTCACGTATAAAATAGTATGTATAGATTCATTTAATCTAGCAAATTAAAGCGCACGGGTTGCCTTGTTTATTCCAGCCAACCTATTTGAACTTACAACAACAACACACCTTCACGCCACGTGGGGTAGGCAGAGCGAACGGAATGCCATACACAACGATCCTTACACACCCTAATTGAACTTTTTGATATTAATATAGTTTGATAATATGCTATATATAGTTTGGTATTCCTGCGTAGATTAAGTACGTTTTTGAAGTTTCACTTTTAGTTTATTACTTGCAAACGTTATCAGTAAATGCGGGATTAAATCGACTCTAGCAAACCACCCGAAATGGGTGGCGTATCGCGCAGCCGATATTTTGTTTCACTTTTGTGCGAGATGTAGCTACCTAGTGTCATTTACAGTCAACGTATTCAACTTTTTTATAAAACTTCCACCGAAGTCTATTTTAAGTTGCAGTCAAGTATAATTTATTTCAGATTCATAACGCTGCGACCACCTGCTAACGTGACCATCGGCGAGCTCGACCTGGTCAAAAACGGCATCATTGTCCTGCAGGTGAGTTTATAAAATGCTTTCAGAAAATTCTATTTAAAAATAATCAATCATCTTGATGTTTAAGACATCAAGGTGATACAATTTAGCTGTAAGGATTTTACATTAATGGATGATGGAAGAGCGGACTGGAAAATATCCTATTTATAGGAGCGAGAGTTTTGTGAAGGTGCGTCTACACTCTGCCGAGCGCTCCGAGCGAACGCGCTCTGCGGTGTGGTGGCGCAAACGCACGCGTCCTCCCCTCGTTGCTCCGCCTACCTTGCGGCGCAGCTAAGGGAGCTGGCAGCGGCGCTCCGGGCGCAAAAACCCGCCGCGCCAGTCACACCAGAGCTCGGCAGGCTGGTCGTGTTCGGGGCCGGAGATAGGTATTGTTGAAACTACCTTTGCCTTCTACACAGTATAGATAAAAAGAATAGCTAACTTTAAGTTGGACCTTCATCTAGATATTTGTGAATTTTTGGTTTTAATAATTTCAAGGTAGGACTATCATCTCCACATGGTGGGCGGCTAAAGTTCGATACCAATAATTGGGACTCGACGGCCTTGACGTTCAACGAAAATTGTCCATTTTGTATAAAAGACAAGGCAAAGGGCAAAATGTCTGATGGTGTTGAAATATAATAGTCCATCATTAAACAACATTGATTGATTATCTGTTTTATACCTATGTCTTGATTATCTGAACGCAAATGATCAGGGTGAAGAGTTACGTGTGTGCGCTACGTGATCTGGGCATCAAAGCGTCGGAACTATTGCAATCTGACGCGTCCGTGTGCGTGCTCCGCGAGGCAGTGCACTGCGAGAGCCCCGCTGTCGCCGTCGCTCTCACCGGCGTGGTAGCGGCATTAGCAACCCCACCCAACTCCTATTCGGCCGTCTCCGATCCTATAGACCTGGTGTGCGGTCGCGGCGGTGATTTGGCTATGCTCGAGGTAAGTAAACTAATAAATGCGTGCACAATCACTATAGCAGTCATCGGAGTTTAGTAGTTGGTATGAAAGAAAAACAACTTTTGGCATCGAGGAGTGCGACAGGGGGATGTCTTTAAACTAGACAGAATGCGGCATAAATATTAACGGCGAGTACCTCTCACATATTCGTTTCGCCAACGATATCGTTCTGTTGGCCGAATAGTTGCGAGAGCTTGCAGGAAATGTTGCACAGCCTAAATGAATCCTCCCGACGTATTGGCCTTAGGATGAACTTGGACAAGACAAAGGTCATGTTCAACGAACACGTTCTCCCTAGGCCGGTCAACGTCAATGGTGCTATTCTCGGAGTCGTAGATGAATACGTCTACCTCGAGCAACTATTGCAATTAGGTAGATGTAACTCAAAGAAGGAAGCCCATAGATTGATTCAGTTGGGTTGGGCAGCATTCCGGAAGCGCCTTCACATTCTCACGTCGCCTTTACCGCAGAGCTTGAATACAAAAGTCTTCAAATGCGTTACGGGGCCGAAACATGGCCTCTTAATTTAGGACTGGTCCGCAAGTTTTCGGTAGCTCAACGGGCTATTGAACGTGCTATGTTGGGTGTTTCTCTGCCCGACAGAATTCGTAACGAAGTGATATGGCAGACCAAAGTATCCGATATCACGTGATGAATAAGTTCGCTGAAGTGGCAATGGGCTGCTCACACACTCAGAAGAACTGGTTGCAGATGGGCCAGTAAGGTTCTGGAGTGGAGGCCGCGTTTAGGAAAACGAGGTGTTGGTCGACTTTTCACCAGGTGGGAAGACGATCTCCGTGCAATACTGCTCATAATGAAATACTTATAAGGAAGGGAAAAAAACTTAAGTAAAGAATAAAGTCATGCGTAAATTTAAGCTTAAATTTGTGGCTTTCGATTTAAGTCTGTAAAATAACATGTCACTCATACTTATGGATTTTTGTGGCTGGCTCTCAGGGGGCCCGCAAAGGGAATTTAAAACCAGGGAAGCAGGCCTTTTGTGTGTCCCCTGCACACGAAAGGCCTGCTCAAATTCAACTCCGTTCATAACAACGATATGAACACCCATAAGGGTCTTCTCATACAGGCAGTCAGGATACCATTTCTATCCTATTGTTGATAGGAAATGGATAGCGTCGCAAGGAACATGAATAAAATATTTAAAAGGGCAGCATGTGTTACCGCCGGGACCTTGGTTAGGTATTACGTGGTACTGGTTACATGTGTGTTCGAGCATTCTATATCTTTTCAGATACTTACTGAGTCTGTGATAGACGCCCAGAGTAAAACACGAGTACAGACAATCTTAGAGGAACAGAAGAAAACTTTGAAGACGCTTATGTCCAAACCACAGGTATTGAAGTCCTTTTGATATAAAATTTAGCTGGATTCTGGACCCAGCGTGTGCCGCAAGTTTACCATCAATGAAATAGAAAATAATAATTGGACTATGTAGGGTTGTGGTTATCTTCTTGAAATTACCATTGGTACCTACACAATTTCCAAGTGAGTACAAAAGATGGAAGAAAATAATTAAAAAGAAAACTAAATAAAAATTCTTAATATTTTTTGATAGACTGCCCATTGAAAGCTTTTGTTTTGCCCACTCGTGTGTCTATTACCCTAAGGACGTTTAGTGCAAACACAAAATTTTACATTTCAATTTAAATCAGACAATTATTCGTTTATAGATCCAATTGATTTTGTACGAGACCCATTCCTCCCTCGACGCTGAGAATAAGGTTCAGGTGACGCGAGCGGTGGCAGAAGCCAACAGACTTGCCCGCGAACGTCACATGCTGGCCAAAAAGAAACACAAAGATCATACTGAAGTAAGTCCTCAGGAAACATTTGATCTAAAAAAGGTAGTGCCGTAGACTCAGGCCTACACGAGCCAAGAAGTAAGGTCACGTCCAATATCGTTCACGTAAGTAGTACCGGCATGAAGTGGTGGCTATTCACTGCCATCCGAACTCTCTGGCTTCAGTCAGTGAAGAACGCAATTTGTGCCTTGAGAGATTAATCTCTTAAGGCACAAGTATTTCTGATTAGTATCGGCTTATTACTCATTAAATCCACCACACACGTGCAGTGATACCGTACGGAGGAGGTACCGCCAGAAATTCGATTCCTCGAGAATTACCTGCGCAGGTACAAATTCATCTCCACACACGTTATGATACAAGTCTGTCGTGGTGCGTGTTTGTGTGTGTGGCCATATACGCGTTTATCTTTAATGGAATATAAAAAAATTATGTGTGACTGAATGCTATTTATTATTTTGCTTGATCTCCTTTTCTTTTTTTTTAGGTGTCCCAAAACAAAGACGGTATAGAAGCCAATCAGACCATGTCGATATCAACTTTAGATCAAACAACTTCGCAATCTGATCTGGATAGTGATGATATCTGTATGAACCCTTCGAAGCGTCCTATGTCGTCACCTCCAACCACAGCAAGAGCTTGTTCCGCCAAAGTGGGAGACATAAAGAAATACGCTGAACGTGATTTTGTTGAGAGCAGACCCCATACCACTAAAGCAAGACCCATACCAGATCTGTCAGTGGATAGTCCTTTACCCAGAGATCCGGATGAAGATTGGCCAAATATTTTCGTAAGCACTTACTGAAATAGCCAGTGGCGTAGACAGACGGAAACTTTATTATGTGTACAAAGCGGTGTCTTGCAGGTCTGTTGGAAGAGTCCCTACGAGGACTGGTACCCTATGAGGACTGGCCAGACCAGGTACCCTATTGCTGATAGATCCCAGACGCGCCTCTTACATACCCCACCGAATCCCACCTAGGAACGATACAGTGAAAACAAAGCGTGTGTTTTTTTGAGTACTTATGTACGCGTGTTTGAAGTTCTACTTATTTGGCATAACAAGACTATGACAACAGAACAAAAGGAAAACAACTTGGACGAGCCCTTACTAAGGGTTCCTCCTAGTTTTGAACAACAGACAGGAAAATTAAAAAAAAAATGGGAATATAGAATCTTTAAACAAAATTTGGTTCAAACATAATCGATTTCGTAGATATTGGGGTTTATTCTGTTTCTCTGTGTTTATTTATATAATAAATCTTAATGCTAGGTTAATTTTAATTTTCCAGGTCCCCAGTTGTGATTTATTTGAAGTCCACACTTTGCCGAA
>JAFELO010000370.1:1818235-1834544 GCA_017140195.1 Eumaeus atala | reverse complement strand
TCTTGTCTAGATTTATGTGAACACACAGCTGTGTTCTACTAGGCACTTACGCACTTCTTGTATTCGTTTCTCCTATCTGCCTACAATCTATATTTTTTTGTCTCTAACTTATGAATTGCTTTACCTTAGTAACCATGAGTACTTATTATTATAAAGCTGAATAGTTTTATATGAACGCGCTTATCTCAGGAACTTCTGAACTTGCAAAATTCTTTTGGTGTTACAACAGGCCGCTGCTAGTAAATAAAAAATTGTTGACGGTTGACCAGACCATTGTAACTGATTGATGATGCAGGAGATCACAAGACTCGACGCCAAGTACATGATCCAAGTAGCGGAGGAGCGCGGGCTGTTTGCGCAGACGTCGCCCGTGCAGCGGCGCAAGCGACAGGACGTGGAGAAGCCGCGAACCAAGCGACGGAAGGCCACCTTTGAGGTAGGGATGCCCAAAGAATTATTTGTATCGATATATCGTATCGTAATGTTTCGTACTTGTTGACCAGTATATTATAGATTATTCAAGAAGTTAACTAAAATATTGTTTGAGATATCAACAATGTACATTATAAACTGAAACTATTTTCAATAAAACTACTTTAACAGATTTTATCGCGGTTTATAAAGTGTTTTACAATCCCAAAGTTTCAGAAGCTTTAGAAGGAAATCCGTTAAAGTAGTTTTATTATAATGTGTAAACTTTCGCGTAAACCTAAAAAATCAGTATAAAAATCTATTCATCGATTTTTATTTTTTTGCTCTATCTGACGCATGTCATATTACTCTCGTTGACTTAAGCCAACATGCCACCTCGGTGTAGCTGCTCAGATGTGTTGCACTTAACGTCGCTCGCCTCAACTAACGTTATAAATCTTAGGTAATATCACTGTCTGCATACAATACAAAACTTTGCATTATGGTTTTATAAAACTAATGACAATACGCAGCCTACGCTAGTAAGCCTATTGATTTAGATTCTTCCATACTACGGAAGGTTGTCTAAAATTTTATGGCGCGCAAAATATGTGGCCGCCTACGTATAGTAATGAAATAAAGTAAATAAAATAAATAGCACAACTTTGATCATTGAAATCCACGAATTAATCGTTTCATTTATTATTTAATCTGTCCACGCTATGTAACACCACCAGACTTTGATATTTCTACACTTTATCGTTGAAAAAATATTACATGCCATGGCATTTGTTAGAAAGTACGTTTAATAACGGCCTATAAAACACATAGTTGTAATTCATGGTACTTTTATAAACTCGCCTGAAATGGCCTTCTATTACCAAATGTTCCTGGTAAGAACATGATCAGAATCGCTGCTACTGATCAATTTAAAAATCAAAATGAATATTTTTAATATTCACTACAATATTATAAAAAAAATTAAAATCAAAATAAATATTAATTTACGACAATAGTATAAATAAAAAAGGTGTTTTAACCCTGCTTCCTTGCGATGTTACCTGTTTGAGGCCTTGCGACGCCGCGCGGAAAGCGTCGCCTACAGCAAGTACAAGTATCTGCTAATTGTATTTTACGCGAATCGCTAACAAATATTTTTTTCATTTCCCTACTAATTTAGTTAATCATAACATCTACTTTGCGAAAATTCTCTAATTCTATTCTACAACGATGAATAACATTTCGAGAGTACGCGATCCAGCATTGTGTTTGACAGCGATTGGGGATGACAGACGTATTATGTGTTCATTGTGGGCACAGAAACACCCGTTCTTATGAAAGAACACTCGTCATTGAACAGTGCGCGGCTCAGGTAGTCTTAAGTCAGACGTCAGAAATTACTGTCTTCTCGGGCCTTATCTAAAATGCGTCGCTAAACTCCATCCCACTCATAGTCATAAGAAAACATTGCATTAGACGATAGTGATACGGATGCTGCCAGTCCTCTTTTAAAACTCTCCAAACGAGCAAGTCGTTAAGACAGAGTTCACGTCCCCACCGTGGGAGCACTTCATGGAGGGTCTTCTACATTCATCCCCAAGACTTGCTCTTCAATGCCGTCGTCGTCTTCCCGCATCAGCTAAATGTGAATCGAGGCTGTGCACACTGCCGGTGTTGTACATGCGCATGTGTATGACTGAACTCAAGTTGGAATCATCACCGTGGGAAACGCCACGTTCCTTGGAATAACGTGCTCCTACGAGCAGGGTTTACACCCTGCGCCCCTCTGCATTCTTACGGTCCGACCTTACGTGACACGTAACATGTTAAAATATTCCTGATCGAAATACGACATTAACATCGATCACTCGCGAAATCTCAAATAACGTGGACGTCATGAAATCAGGCGTGAAGCTAATTGAAATTGGAAAACTACTGTATAAAAATGAACAGAGCTCAAGGTCAAAGGAGGAGCCGCTATAAAGGCATATCCAAACACGGCGAGGTACACTGCAGCGATTAAACACCTTACTTCATGATTACAGTGCGGTATATGCGACGGTGCGATTAATGTGACGCGTTAATAATTATTATTATTGCATTTTTATGCGTATTTACCCAGGGGTTACAGACAATTGCTCAGTGTCGAGCAGTTATAGATCCAGTCTGGTTTACTTAGAAGAGTTGCGTACAGTCACGTCACACCACTGCGTGCAGTTCCGCTATTTCACCCACACCTTAATACACAATATTTTTCAAACGGATACCGCGCGTCGCCTATTTCTTAGAAATATATAATGAAGATATTAAACATTTTTCTTCTTTGATAAATTGAAATCATTGTCTGATTTTAATTGAAAACTTGTCAATATTTGATTTTATCGAACTTTGGCTTTCAGTTGTATATAGGTACATACCATATACACTTATGCATACGTGCCTAAAAGTAACAGGAGGGTTTTTATTAAATATTATATAGACTTGACTATATAGAGACATGTTCATGTATAGGTCGAGCGAGTAGCAGCGCCGACATTTGCGTCTCTATCACGCTCGCACCGCCGCCGTAGTGCGCCCGCCCGCTGCCTCGAGGTCACCGCTGTAGAGAGCGTGGCGTGCGTGTGCTCTCGACACCAGCGCCGCCAGGCCGCCGCGGCCGCCTACACTGCGTGCGCGTGCACGTGCCTAGCGAGACACAAGTACAATCAGCTTCATAAGTCACTGAACAAATACAGATTTAGAGAGAACACTTAGCTCAACAAGTTTAAATTAGACTGCCCCTTCCCCCAACTATTAGTCTTTCGCTTTCCTCGACTTCGATTTTTTTTGGAGATGCGGCATGTAAAATCTGATATATTATTGGAATTCTGAGTCTGACAATACATCATTTTTTTTAAAGTCCTGGCGTTGATGACGTCACCTGGCGCTCTCCAACACTGTCCTAGCCGTAACCACAATCCGGCCACGATATCTGTGCAATAGAACATAGATGTCACTGGTAGTATATTTTTTTGTTGGTGCGCTACAACGTACATAGCTAATCCCACTTTTTTGTTAAACTGAAATTAAATCTAATGTAGTTGTTTGATAGTAAGCTGTCGCTCATCAACATCCACATACGTGCCTGCAAGTACGCACATCTTTACATTTAATTTGGGACAACATAGCTATTTTGTTGCTAGTATTGACGGTTATAAACGTTCACAAAACCAGAGCATCGATTAAGTATTGAGTAGTACTTAAAAACTATAAGATTCATCTTAAGCCGCTTAGAACATACGATATATACTTGAAAATTAAAAATGAAATTGGGGGAACTACCTAGATAAAATCTCAAACTATTTATTTTTTGATTCCAAATAGGATGGTATATATTATTTTTTCGACCCTTCACCAGGTGGGAAGACGACCACCGTGCAGTAGCCGGTCCGGGTGGATGCGAGTAGCAGATCGGTCGTCTTGGCGTTAATTGAAAGAGGCCTGTGCCCAGCAGTGGACCGATAAGGGATTGGCAATGATGATATACTATTTTGACGTTTATTACCGAAAAGCTTTATTAACGCATCCAACGTGGGTTTTCACAGACCTGAGAAGAACCTGCGAAACAAGTAAAGTAAAATACATTTGGCGTAATAATCGCCACTGTGATGTGACGGTGTGGGTGTCGCCTGTTAAGACCGTTAGACGTGTGGGCTCCCCTGGGTTCGATCACCAGGTCGGGGCACTATTATCAATGTTTTTCAGACTATTCTGAGCATACATTACATTTTCAGGGATTGGAATGTGCCCGAAGTGGCCATAGGCTTGCCACCTATGAAATCATGGGCCTATGTACCATTTTTTGTGACGAAGTGAAAGGGGTTCCGGCCGAGAGCCCTCCTATCCGAGATATAGGAGCAGCTCTCGGCAAGAACCTCCGCCGCGAGTTCCCACGAGGGGTCGAGGAGGGCGAGGGCCGTAGCTGCAGCCCAAGATACCGTCCGGTACTCTCGAATCGACCTCACCACGACGACCCTCTGCGCAGTGCGGAGATGGGCCTTACTACTCGCAGTGAGACAATCCGCCCAAACCGGAGCACCGTACGTCGCCATACTCCGACAGACACCGGATTACAGCTGTCTGCAGGCGACGCTGGGTCCTCCGAGGTTCCGGATGTCTGCCCAGCGCACTCACCGCCTTCACGACCTTCGGTCCCACTACGGAGGGTGGATCTTCGGCCCACATTTCGCTATGGCTGACCCTCTTGTGGCCGGTCCCTCGGAAGAGAAGGGCTTCGGTCTTCTCTAGTCTGACCCGAAGCCCTAACCTCTCTATGCGGCTGATCACGAGCACAACGTCCACCTCGACCAGCCGCGCTGCCTCCGTGTAGTCTCGTCCCCGGGCATAGACGGTAGCAGATGACACCCATCCCGGGGAAGAAGCGGCCTCGCAGGACCCAGTCGTAACCGACGTCCCACAGGATCGGTCCAAGCACGGAACCCTGCGGGACACCGCGATGGGTCTCAGTACCTTGGCTAATCGTGGGTGTTCAGTGTATCTACTGGACTTAGGAGTCGTGAATGTACTAGCACACCTCTGCCTGCCTCTTCGGGGATAATAGGCGTGAAGGTACTTTTATATTTATTACACCCAAACAGAAACATGAAAACCTTATTCCCATGGTGTAGTATTATTAATAAACATGTTTAATAATCTTCAGGTACCACGCAAAAGCATTTTTTTGTTATTTTTTAAATTAATGAAGATGTTAATTTATTTAGACCGGACCAACGTGCTCGACGGGCGTCAACGGACGCTACGACGACGGTTCGTGTCTCTTCGCCGCCGTGTCGCCGCCCCTTCCCGCTAGTAGTGCATGAACTGAAGCTCAAAAATGTGCACTATAAGATCCTTGTGTAACAACTGCACTCCTTGTGGTGATGGCTATATCGGCGCTCACATACTGATAATCATACTTGAGATCTGTACAACACGGTCTCGACACCAGTGCGCCTGGCGTGGCACTGGCGCTCTTGTACACTGCTGACCACACTTGAAAACGGAAGCAAAAGGCAAGTCGTATTCCACAGATTACACACTGCGTATATCGTTATTGCGTTTATATTATTGAAAGAGTAGGGAAAAATTATACGGCGGTCTATAACCGGAAACCTTAGATGAATACAATGAAAGATAGTTACGAAATCCAGTATCACAGACAGTACCGCGATATTTTCACACATCCAGCCAAGAGCCTACCTTCAGGCAGTCGTACAGTTAGTTACATGACGTAATTATCTAGCTAAGAAAACAGCCAGCCACGTCGTAGAGAATGAAATGCAGTAATTATATACAGATTATTTTATAGTTCATATATTGATATTTCGTAAAATTTAATAAAAGCTTATATTTGCAATAATAATGTAGTTTAATTTATCTAGATGATACATTATAGCGGTCCCAATTTCACGCGTACGTTCCTTATTAGCGACTGCTCATTTTCCTTCGTAAATTGCTATATGAATTACTTTGTTATATAGCTATAGCCCGCGACTTTTTCCGCATGAAATATACAAAACCGGGTGAAAAGATCGTATTTTTATAGCTCGTGTCGTTCTGGTACATAGTCTACATCATTGGCAAGTTTCATCAAAATCCATTCAGTAGTCACAAACATCCACGCATACTTACAAACTTTCGCGTTTATAACATTAGTAGGATTTATCTCCCTTTGCGATAAACTACTTTTAGGTTTTTATACAGAGTGAACAAGTACTTGGCATACAGGAACCAACTCCAATGTCTAAAAAGGGATCACTGACAATGGTTATATTTAGAATTAAGTATTTTTTGGGGTATTCTTCGTCGTGTTTATCAGCAAAATTAGTATCAATTATTTTCTTCTCTACACAATATCGAGTAGGTATTTTCGAACTCGATCTTTTGATGAGTGTAACGTACCTGCCTCGTGGTCCGCGTCGTATTCTAGTGGTCAGCATGTTCAACCACAGTCGTGAGCTCCTGGGGTCGACTCCCGGGTCGGACCTTAGTGTTATTAGGATTTTTAAATTTATAATAACCGTCCGCAGTCAGAAAATTGTGGCTCGTCCCTAGAAGAGCTCGTTAAGTCCTCATCCTACGCCTGATTTATCTCCGGTCGGATCGCCGTCTCATCGGAACAAGTGAATGAGGGAACAGTGTCCACTTGTACCTGCGCACACTTGTGCACTATAATATATCCTGCGCAGTTGACCTTAGTCTACACAAAGTTAGTTGGCTGTCGTGACCGAAATTCGGCTAGGACCACATTATTATTATTATATTCCTGAATATGTTCAAGAATATAATGATAATGACATTATTATATTTTTGACATTTTCAAAAATAAAACAATGTCATCATAGAAAAATACTTAGCCCTCGATTGGCCTTTCACGGTGAAGCCCTAACACGTGAATTTTTTTTAGATAGTTGCTGTTTTTTGGTGAAAATCAATATAAAGTGTTGACGAATGACACTAAATGCAGCATTATTATCATTATCATCAGCCTTGAGGCGGCTTCCCCGTCAAGCCGTTCAGGGTGTAGGATAGGACATAGTAATTTATATAATAATTACTATGTTGTATGTCTGTGGACTTGTCACAGCACGTTTTATTTTCATTACATCATACATTTTTATATTTTCATGTTTTATTTTCATAACATACATTTCATTACAAACATACAAACACTCGAAAAACATTACCCGCCCTTCTGATGCAGTCAGGTAAAAATACGGTGGTAAGTCACTCATCGCCGCAAGTGCTTTGACCGCCACTTCTGTTAGCCCATACTACGGTCTTCATGAGATATATGCGGTCACCCCCTATAATCCTTTGAAGATATCTCAGTTTAAATCAGTAATAAGTCAAAAATGACGGTTTCAATTTTATTTTTTATTTTTCTAAATTCTTTGTTTTTATTATTTATTGATATTATCAGAATACAACATGTGAGACGTGTAACGTCAAAGACGACCATTCAAATATAAAGCTAATTTTCAAACATTTTTTATGTTACATAGTTTTAATTACCTACAATAAAATAACACTAGGCACATATTAATAAATAAAATGGCCGTTTCCGAAAAAATGAACACAAAAAATATTAAAAAAACAAATAAGAGAACTTCATCAACACTAGAACTTGGCTGAACCTCTTTCATTCTTAATAAAAAAAATGGTTAAGCCCTAAACTAAAACAATAAACAGCCATCTTTGATTTTGTACGTCTCAAATAATGATTTATTAAACAGTATTCTCTGTTGATGTCTTAGTATTCTCTGTACGGCGGTAGCGGCGAGAAGGAGCGGTATACGCACACACACTAGCGGCGCTGTGTATGTGTGTTATTGAGGCCAGAAACGTGGACTAATTCATCAAACGTAGACCTCTCTTGTCCTAAAATCTTTGAAGGTAGTTAAGGCCTAGTAAGGGCCCTTTTAGTGGCAGGCCTACGCCCACGCCCAGCTACAGCACTGAAAGAGGTAAACATACTAGAGCGTGCCTTATATGTCTGTGTACACGGAAGAGTATTGTGCATACGTAGGTAAGCACACGGTAGATTATGCCATACTACGTACGCACACGCTGCAGAGTATCGTTTACGTAGGCGCAAGCTAGAGCGTACCAGATACGTACGCACACGCTAGAATATGCCGTATAAGTGAACGCTAGGGCGTGTCCTATACATGGTACGCACTACAGCATACCGAACCCTTTGGAGTAGCTGATGGCTTTTAACAGGCGGTCTTGCAGCTTAGCCCGTCCTGTATATTCGGGCAGGAGTAGCACGTTGAAGCACGTGTGCGCTGTGGGAAGCCTCTCACAGTCGGGACCGTTGCGAGCTATCACCAGCTTGAGATGGGAGAGTCCTCCGACAGGCACGCGGTCTGAGCCTGTGGTAAACTGTAGTAGTTT
Source organism: Eumaeus atala (assembly GCA_017140195.1). Lineage (NCBI taxonomy): Eukaryota > Metazoa > Arthropoda > Insecta > Lepidoptera > Lycaenidae > Eumaeus > Eumaeus atala. Next base: position 1,826,195 of record JAFELO010000370.1, on the reverse strand, counting down.
CCGTTTGTCCTCCAAAGGCAGACTATGCACGATGCTCCAGAAATCTTTGATGGTCTCCGAGTCGGGCGTGTATCCGCCGTCGTAATCAGTTGCCTTCTCTAATTCATTGAAGTCGAAGTTCTGCAATTTAAGTTTTTATTGTAAGTGTATGTGTATGTTTCGTTAAGTCTGGTCATCCCAGGTCGGATAAAACATGGTTTTTGGGATTTTTCAATATCTAGTAATTTTCCGGGACCAGGTAGTGCTGGCGGAGCTGTCGGCCCTGCCCCTGACTTCTCGCCGATCACGTCGGACTGCCTTCGCATCGGAATAAGTGAATAAGGGAATGAGGTGTGCAATTTTTTCTGCACACATACGCACGTCTGTATTAATTATGTCGTGCCTTAGAGACGGCAGCTGTAGCCGGAATTCGGTTAGAAACAATTTTTTTTTTTTTTATGTTTATTGGGAGTTTTTATCACAAAAACGTATGTCAACCCCAACATACCTTATAGAAACAACAAACATGTTTTATGTACATTTGAAAAAAGAAATAGACTATTATTTGCTAGCTGTAACATCAATCATGAGGGAACCAACCATTCACAAGGATATAGTAAAATCCTTTTTTGAGCGAAACTTAATAAATATCGGATATCTTTGCCGAATTTCGTCTCCGTTCGAGAGTTAAGTATAGAATTAGGATATGGATGTGTAGTATAATTGTAACGTGTACCTTGCTGCCCGCGACGAGCGTCTCCACCTCCTCCGGTCTGAAGAGCGTGACGAGCTGACTCTCGTCTGTTACCATCACAAAGCCGCGCCGGAAAGCCTTGAACTGTGTCTCCACCGACGAGTTCAGCAGGAAGTCCGCGTATAAATTTACAAACTCCTACAAAAAACGTATTTAATCGACAGCTGGCCCAACAGACGTCACAACAGCAGAATTAGTCGTGACGGTGACGTGCAATGTAATGAGGCGAATATATCAAACATGTTAGCGTACTAAGTAAAATAGACATTCTCCAACCCATTTTTGTTGACTTCCATACAAACCTTGGTCAGGCTATTACGAATGTAAAAATATCTATGTATAGAATTCGATTCTATGCAGCAATTTCAATTAATGCGCTCACATATAAATATTTAGTCTCTCACTCACTCACATATAAATGTCGTAGTCGTATAACGATTAGGCGGATTATCATTGCGAGACGTTCTTCAATATGGCGGCTGACGTGTAGCCTCATTGAGTCTCTTGGTTTTAGGCAATGATAGTCATTGATACAATATAAAATTAGGCCAAATGTTTTCAGTGCAAATAAAATAATAACCTAACCACGAAGGCTAACTCGGAAGCTACGCTCATTCGAACCTATCTGGGTATAGTTTTTTTATTTCTCTATATTCTACAATCAACGCCAATGTTGTTGTCATGTCAAGAAGGGGAATCAAAATTAGGAACTAAAACGTGTCAAAAATGTGGATAACTTTATTTCAATAAGCTTTATTGAATAACGTATAACGGCGCGTCAATCAATCATACTGGCGCAAATTTACTCAGCCAAATTCAATCCGGCTAATCGTTGACTCGCCACAAAATAAAACGGCAGTTTTTGAAAAAAGGCTAGCCGTAATTAAATACGGCGATTCTGACATTCCGACTGAGACACATATACTAGCTGACTAGGTCTCTGGCAACAAAAATATCTCGGTCAACAATAAAATCTGTTACTTTCGGACGAAATCGGTGCGAATCGCTAGTGTACACATAAAGGTCAGTGTCAACGTTCAAGGTAGTATATACCATAAAAATTTGTTTGTTTTTAGTTCTTGAGTATATGAGAAACGTAGACTCTGATACCTTTAGTTTTTAGTTCTTGAGTATATGAGAAACGTAGACTCTGATACCTTTAGTTTTTAGTTCTTGAGTATATGAGAAACATAGACTCTGATACCTTTAGTTTTTAGTTCTTGAGTATATGAGAAACGTAGACTCTGATACCTTTAGTTTTTAGTTCTTGAGTATATGAGAAACGTAGTTTAGTTTTTAGTTCTTGAGTATATGAGAAACGTAGACTCTGATACCTTTAGTTTTTAGTTCTTGAGTATATGAGAAACGTAGACTCTGATACCTTTAGTTTTTTTAGAATGCCGTAAAACTCTACTCGTGTACAACGGGCTCACCATGATGACCACAATCACCTCCTTACCTCTTTGCTCTCCTTTGTTACGTACATGTTGTCACCATTCTCCTTGAGATCGTGGAGTATGTTGTTACCGAACACGTCCTGGTAGCATATCCTGAATGTCTGACAGTACACTTCCTCCACGTCATCACCTTCGTATTCCCGCAAGTCTCTTAGGCCGTTGTATAGAGTCTGTAATGTTAAACTTCTATTTAGTACTAAATTGAGAGCCATTAAGGTATTTAAGTGGCAAATAAACTTAATAATATTACATGTTCCAGTTAAGTGATTAGTATGAAGCTTTCACATGGTAGTTAAATGGTAAGTATTGAATAGTTTACATTTCAACAGTAATCTGTCACCTACGTTTATAATAGTGGGCACGCACACAGGTAAAGAGTAGTCTTGTAGCGACAAACAAGCAGGCAAGATCTTGGGTAAGTGATCATGAAGGCATTTGTTTACACATCAGAACAACTGGAGGTTATGCGGATTCCGGCACCCCATCCCATCTATATTACATTCAGATCTCTCACTTCACCCTCACGCAGGTCAATTCGGCAGCAATACAATAATGGTACACAATGCACGCACGCACGCACGCACACGCAAAATGCACTCACGCACATGTTGTAAATTTATAAAAATTGTAAAGGTTACATACTGTATTCCAGTCTGCCAAATCCTCAAAGGAACCTTTCTTGCCCATCAGTTTTCTGTACACCACCATAGGAAGGTTAACTGGTAGAATGATATTGTTGTATATGGCCAAGCCTAGGACGATCCCTATTAATGTGAACTGTGCCTCAGTTTCAAATGACGTAGGGTTGAACCTGTGCAATAACATTTAAATGTATTAACTACCCTCGTATTATGTTTTTTAAACATATTAGTATCTTTAAATTATCATTTTTCTTTTTAGAAGTGATATAATTTGGTCATTTGAAGTGATATAATTTGGTCATGCTACATCCACGTGTCATTAAAGCGCATTAAATAAACATATCAAGAACTTTTTTAGATATGGATATAAAAACGAGCCACATTTTGATTCTATTAACACCAGAAAAAAAAATTACTACTAAATGTTGTTTTCTTCATCAGCTCCTCTGAATCCTGTCACATGTGTGTCGCTGTATTAGGAACATTCAATAACGTGATGATTTTCCGTTACTAGCTACGTCGTTCGTTATAGGCATGTCAACCGTTTTCCGTTGTTTGGCTACAGCAGACACATGTGTAGAACTCACCACACAGTGTGCGAGTCGGGCTGGTGCGTGAACATGCCGTAGTCTGGGTTGAATATTTCCTCCACAATGAGCTGGAAAAACTCCTTGCTTACTCCTCCCTCATCCACACCTTGTTCCCCCTCAAACTCCACAACCAGCTGTTTCTTCAAGTCGAGAGCACGTTCCATTGCTATCATTTCCAACTGAAAATAAAACGGCGAAATATAGATGATAGACATTTGAGATGAAACTATATATATATAGAAGATTGGCGCATCTTATCCAGAGGTACGACGTAACTATTTCGGTAATGTAATCCTTTCTAGGATTACTTCAATGTAGAAAATGAATTCAATACCACCATCAAGAAAGAAACGCTGTCCCATGGGAGATTATCGAGTCTACATGTACGTGAGAACAATGTGTGTATGAATTTGCGTACGTGTGTACCTCGACCAATGCGTCTTCGATGAGGTGCGTGCGGCGCACGCGCAGACGCAGGAAAGGTACGGCGGGCGCGGCACCGACCACAGCGTGTAGCAGGGACACGCGTCGCTCTGAGTACATGCGAATGCGGTTCTCGTAGTACAGCCCCAGCGACTTGGTGGCTGGCGTCAGCACGAATGGGTAGCGCAGGAATGAGAACTTGCGACCTGGAATACAGTATTAATTAATTCGTTTTGATTCGATGACCAATTGGCTGAGTTGCTAATTATAATAATTAAAAAAAAAGAAAAAAAGAACTAACAATGGTTATACCATCTTAACGATGGGCAGTAGTTATCTAACTTTTGGGAACGTAAAATATATTTCACAAATCCCAGTTCTCTATAATTTTCTCCGATGTAGGGATGCCAGTTGATTAATAATAAATAAATACTTACTATTGCTAAGCTCGGTCTTGCAGTTCGCCAAATCAATATCCATTTCAATGGTGTCACTTAGTGGTTCATTGTAGAAATCCTCAAACGGTATATACGGTCTCCGGGCATCTAGTACATTAACACCCAGTTCAATACCTGAAACAATAGTACATATATGTTATGATGATGAAGTGGAACTCACAAATGGCCGAGGGGTTATCTAGAGTCCATGATCATCTACTAATTAGGGTCAATGAACAAGCATTTTGTTTCTATTACTATTTCCACTGCATGTTGATATGTGTGACAGTTCAACACAACCTTGAAATGCAGACGAAATTAATAAAATAATCTATGAACTTAACTCAAATACGAGTAGTGGCATGGATAAAATTAGTACAAAAATAATCAAATCCTTACAATATGAATTCTCTAACAAATTAGCAAAGATTTTTATCAATTTAATCAACCCAGGTGATTATCCGTACTCCCTAAAATTTGCAAAGGTGACACCAATAGTCAGAGGCGAAAAACGACCCTGGAAACTACCGTCTCATACCAGTCCTATCAGTCATGTCAAAAATATTTGAAAAAGCTTTATACCACCATCTATTTTGTTATCTGTGCTCTTTTAACTTTTTATCAGACTGCCAATATGGTTTTAGACCCAAAAGCAATACTACATCAGAAACAATAGATCTAGTAACTAAAATAAAAGAAAATATTAACAACAAAAAGATTGCGCTAGGTGTTTTCATTGATTTAAAAAAGCCTATTACACCATTTCCCATACTCTATTACTAAAAAAGCTTCAGGCCATTGGCATCAAAGGTATAGCATGATTCCCAAAGTAGTGCTCTACCTATCACTTATGGTGTCCCTCCAGGATGTATATTGTTGTTTATGTTTGTGTTTAATAATAATAATTTACTTAGTCAATATTCGGGAGCGCGAAATAACTTTTCAAAAATTATAGTATTTATTTACATTTCAACTTAATGAAACAATTCAAACGATTTGAATTCTAAATTGTTATAACTTTATACTAAGGAGACAACTGAACAGATGTAGGTGTTCTAGTTGAATGAATGTTATGTTAAAGGTAAATCCGTCCGTCAGGTCATGTTTTCAGTTCACATGCAATACAGTATGCCTGTGAACATAAAATATGCTGTCTAAACATTAATCCTTATGATATGGGATGGGTGCGGCTAACATAACTACTTTTTCATTTAAAAGACAGTTGGTGATTGTTGTTTTTAGATTATAAATGCGCAGTCAGTGTCACAAAAGCGACGCCTTAAATGAGCGTAGGTACAATTAGAAATTGTATGCTCATTTCAAATATTCTTGTTTTGAATGCGTCATTTTATTTGTACTCTAAATACATTTAGGAATGCAACGTTCGCAAGTGCCGACAACTTTATAAGTATCTTTCTCTATTCCATGTATTTTTAGTTTTATATAATATGAGTTTTTAGTTATGATTGTGCAGGTGGCAAGGCACATATAAGATATAGTGATGGGAGGCGATCAGTTCGCTATGCCCTATGTATACTCAAAAATTTAAAAGTATATACTATATACTATATATTATAGTATATGCTACATACTTTTAAATTTTTGATTATTTATAAATAAGAAAGTTGTATTACAACCGACAACAAGTTTCATTGTGATTTTTTTAAATCGAAATACCAGTCAGTTGTTCTAGTCTAGTGCTATTCTAACCCAAGATGCACTTATTGGGTGTAATACAATCTCACCGAGCGGGTCCTCCGGCGGCGTTTGCTTGGAGCTCTTGTGCGACGCGTACAGATGGTCCAGCACGTCTGCCAGCGGGTCCATGCTGGTGATCTCCACCGGCTCCTCTCGCAGTGTACTTGGCTCCATCACACCCGCTAGCATGCTCGCGTAGTACACTATCTGAGGAGTAAACGTGGGACTTTCACATAGCAGCCAAAGTATCAAGAGACCAGCATGAGCATGAAGAAAGGTTAACGGTAGCAAGACTACTCTATGACTAATAAAAAACCTTTTAAACCCTAATAACCAAATTATTTTGAACAAAAACATCTTAATTTTATTTCATGTACAAATCCAAATGGCACTTTTTTGATATTTTTGTTTTAATTTATTCTAAGAAGATCTTAGTTCTCATCTTACGGATAAGGATCCGGGCTCTTATTCGTAAGTGGTGTGTGAGTTTGCCATTCTGTCAGTCATCTGTTATAGCTGTTTGAGGTTTCAACGCCTTCAGTCGGACAGTTCCTAAAGGAGAAGCCTGGCCCTTTCGCCAGCCTGTCACTGTGGGAGTCCTGCCGCCTGCAGCGTCCTTATAGCTGAAGGCTACCCGTAGGGGTTTAGTCGGTAGGGAAACCCAAATTTCGAGCCCGGCATACGAACGAGGTTTGCCAACCAGGCCCCTGGGTATCATGCGTAACTACATTCCCGTGCGTTAACAAAAAAAAATGATTCAACGCCTCGACCAGTTCGAGAGGATTCGACGCCTCGACCAAACGTTTGGGACTCGTTACATGATGATAAGTGTGACACTTATTATCCAGACGCAAGGATTATAGCGAACCCGAAGGCTTGTTTGTCACCTATTGCTATAAAATGTAAAATAGTTGTACCGCACCTTCATGAGTTTGGTAGCCATGGTGACAGGCTCATCGTCCTGAACCTGGAACCCTACGGAGTAGTTGGTGGACATGACCCTCAGAGTGATGAGCTGCTGCAGATTCCCGAGTATGTTCCGCAGGGTCTGCTTGCAATGTGTGGCCCATATTCGAGCTAACTTCGCTTGACCTATAATTAGTAAACAATATGATGTACCTAAGACGTAAATTTTATACTGAACCACATAGAAGAAGGAAAGTCCTCTACATCCTAAAGCAGAGATACCCAGATTCTGTCGACGGTCAACAATTTGGTACAAAAATATTATATGTATTAATATATTATATATAAAGACCACATTGCTCGCGGAACAGATAACTGTTGGGGGAAAAAGGTGCTCGAGTGGCGGCCCTGCGGGGCCTGAAGAGGGAGTGTTGGACGGCCTCCTACCCGGTAGACTGACGACTTGTTTAAGGGGGCGGAGAGACGCTGGATGCAAGTGGCTCGTGACCGTGACCCAAGGCCTGTGTCCAGCAGTGGACGTCGTCCGTGATGATGATTAAATTATAAAGTCGTTATGTAATGTCACGTCACACTGTCTACTACATATAAAACTAGGTGCACAAACACCTTAGTCCGGTAGCAGTAGATCGGTCGTCTTGGCGTTCATTGAAAGAGGCCTACGTCCAGCAGTGGACCAATAAGGGCTGATAATGATGATGACGGTTTCTTTTAAAACACCCCTCAACTAGGAGATGAAAGTCAATGCACGACTTTTTACTGATATGGTTTAGGAATTTAGAACTTTCAGACTAAGGGCGTACAATTAGTAACTTTTTTCCACTTGAGATCTGATGAATTTTGGACTGTATATATTATATATTACAGGGTGACAAACGGGAAGTCGGAGCCTTTTAACGACTATCGAAGCTCAAAAACATCCGAATAATGACCAAGCCGATGCGTTGCCCTCCACCCCTCCAATGGGCCGTGGGATTTTGTTTACTACTTAGTACTAGTACAAAACAAACAAAGACGCATTAAAAGAATAATGGAACAATAAATACCTCTGATGGGT
>JAFELO010000370.1:1767162-1817637 GCA_017140195.1 Eumaeus atala | reverse complement strand
AGGTAAGTGCGTGTTCATAACGTTTAGTATTGTAGTTATCGAGTAATGTTGGGTTTTTCCGGCATATGCGGGATCAACGAGCAAATGGAGCCGAAATTAGCAGATGTTACCCTCTTTCGAAAGCCATCTCGTGTTAGCTGGGAGGTACCTACCAGGTGGATGCTAGTATGACAGGGCTGCCATGTTGCAGAAGCTCTACCCCTTAACTAATTATAATTAGTTGTAAGTGACGGCAGGGTTATTTGAATGTGGTTATAAAAACTCACTTTGATTTTTATCCTCACTGTCGTGTTCAACATTTGTTTCGTTCTGGAAACACCTTGACAGGACGGCCGGTTTTATGAACGCTTCCCCTAATGCCCTTATGAGTGGCTCTGGCCTTTTGTTCTGAATGCACTCCTGACATAACTCGTACATGCGCTCCTCTGTTAAAATTGCGCCGTCTGTTGGAAATTTGAATCATGTTATTCTATTAATTTAGGTTTTTTTTTTTATGATAAATAATGATAAAAAAATATTTACCATGTTTACAAACAGTGTTTATTAGTGGATAACATTATAAACCATTGAGTTTGTTTGTTATGCTGCAGGAAATTTACAGACTTGGATGTATACCATAGTAAGAATGCAAAAGCAAAATATAGTAAGAAATAGATAAACAGTTGAACTTCACTTTACTGTACATGATGGAAATCTGTAATAGCAATGTAACATACCAAATGTCAAAGAAGCCTCTTTGACGTCTACCAACTGTCATTGTTCATACAATATCGCTACAAAACCAGCGATTAGTATGAAGAGACCCGGATTTTTGTACAATTGAACAAATGAAAATTAAAAAGAGTTTTTTGTTGATATTTTGGATATGCGTAGATCATTCGGGCCAGAAATGAAACTTCCCTTTTCCCAATGTGAATGCAAAGATTTTCACGCACTGAATAGATGATAGCTACAAATGATGCCTAATTATCAGGGTATGACAAAGAATATTTTTCACCAATTGAGGAGGTTGAAATGTTGCTGGACGAAGTATAAGAGATAGGTAGGAGTAAGTAGAGGAATAAAATAGCTTTGCTAAAATGCAGTTTCTTCATTTTTAAACCACGAACTAATCTAACCACCCTCATAATCAGAAAATGACACAAACAGAAAATAATTTATCTGTAATAATGAATTCGCCCTGAAGAAATTAAAAACCAATACCTGAAATTAAACACCAATACCTTCCTCAGGAATAGCTCTATCTATCCATGAGTGAAAACCCATTCAGTAAATTTTGAGAAAATTAATCACATACAGACAGACATCTTTTGGGAACTTTGTTTTATAATAAGTATAGATCAGAAAGTTTGTTTACTGTCGTGACTTAGAGATGTCTGTTGAGATATATTTTGACTAGTTTCTTGTTTGTCTGCTGTGTTTTGCTTGTCTGCAGAGGTGCTTGGTGATGTTGGCTCCGATTTTTTCTCATTTTCACTATTTACATGTGTGTCGCCGTTACATGTGCATGTGGATCTGAAAAAAGAACATTACATCATCTCAACCATAGCCAACAAACAACCAACATAAACTGTGTTTAATGTTCATAATTCTTTCAATGTTTATAACTATGAACGTTATAATTTTACTTTAAAAACAGACATGAGTGTCCTAGTGATTTTGCCATATTAATATTATAAAGCTGAAGTACTACTGGGTATCTTGGCCCAGTACTTACTAAGCAAGTAACTACTATACCACAGATCTTGAAGGCGAAAGTCTTCAACCAATGTGTTCTCCCCATGATGACCTACGGGGCCAAAACATGGCCTCTTAATTTAGGACTGGTCCACAATTTGTGGTAGCTCTACGGGATATTGAATGTGTTATGTGCTGTTTCTCTGTCTGACGAGAACGGCAGAGAACTAAAGTATCTGATATCACGCGACGAATGGGCTTGCTGAAGTGGCAATGGGCTGGTCACATACTCAGAAGAACAGATGGCATATGGGCCTGTAAGGTTTTGGGAGTGGAGGCCACGTTTAAGAAAATGAAGTGTTGGTCAACCATTCACCATCACTGATTGGAAGATAATCTCTGTGTAGTAGCCGGTCCGTGATGGATGTGAGTACCAGCAGATCGCTCAACTTAGTATTCATTGAGAGAGGCCTGTCCAGCAGTAGACCAATAAGGGCTGATAATGATGAATATATATAAATAGTGTTAGTTAGCTCACTTATTTGGAAGGCCTATTCGAAAAATGGGCTATCACACTCAATAGGCTAAATACCAGAGGTGACCAATTTCAATTGAGCTAAGATCAATGTTTTTACCAATATAACTCTGTGGAATTTACAAATTAAGATAAACTTGACTATAAACCATAACCAAAGCACAGTTTGGCCACCACTGCTATGCATGACACTAACACAAAAGAGATTGGAGTGTGCAGGTTGTGCAAGTGATATTACGAGGCTCTGCTAGTTTATACATAAAACCAAAAGTCTTACCCATCACTTGGACCATGTGAATTTGATTCTGTGCGTGCAACTTTGGGCGGCTGAATATCACACAATCTGGCTTCCTTATAAAACAACTTTATTGCCTCTGCTGCTGCTTCATTAGGTGTTAAATTTCGAGCCTAAAATTTACATAAAATTAAGTGTATACTGATAATTTTTATATATTTATTTCCGAGACAAAAACTTACTTTACTTTTTTGTTTACAGTGTTAGGGATAAAAAATAAATCAAAGCTATTCAGTGACTACCAAAAGATATATAACATTGCCTATCCATGTGCATTGCCCCCATGTGGCTACTCACAGACCACATGTAACTCCACAACATAGATGTCACTTTGCAGAAATATAATTTCAGTGAGTCATTTGGCTTCAAAGCAGCATGAAAACTGAAAGCTCCTCAGCTATTATAAGCTGAGGAGATTGTTTATTAGGTTAAAATAAAGTAGTAGTGTGGTTGTGTAAATCTCAGCAAGTATGGGTCCAATTTGAAAGAAAATTCGGGATTATATAGACAGATAACTGGAGGAGGTTAGTAGAAGTGAATTGAGAGATACATCGTAATTGCCCCCTATTGCATTGCAGCATGCTCTTATATGGTTCGGTCTCCCATGATACACCCATAAATTTCATAAAAACGTTGTGGTGCATGTAACACTTTACACACATCTAATGCATCAGCTCTGACATTTCTGGGATTACCGAAGTTCATAGACATCTGCATACTTGTGATGCCTTGCAGTCTTTTCACTCTATTAGATGCTACTCACAAACCACATGAAATGTGAAAGCATAGGAGTCACTTTAAAGCAATATCATGTGAGTAAAGAGTTACCAATCCTACTGGTCGCATTGCACTAACCCTTACTGTAACAAGTTATAATACATGAGATATGTAATAAAATTTTTTCACACAGAACCCCCGTTATCATGTTATTACTATGTCCTATTCTAAATTGTGGTTTCACACTCTTAAACTCTAGAAGTGTTAAAATTATGAAATGATAATGTGTATTTTGTTTCTGTTACTGTCACATACTAATAATATTTATCTATAGTTCAGTTACCTCTCCACTAGAAGCACAATATTCATTATCACATGTCGGATTACCACATCCATCTAACAACTGGTAAAAATATTTCTCAATTAGCTCCCTAGCTGCAGCTCGCTTCATTATATCTTGTGTTGTGTTTGAACTTGTTTCTGGGCATATACTTGATGACGACTGTTCCTTGGAAATGCTTGGGGTTGTACTATTATTAGACGATGCTTCTTCACTACCCCTTCATTTGAAACGAAAAAATATTTCATCGAAGCATCTAAATAAAATAATCGTTTTGCGCAACTTATACTAATGTTAATATTTAATTAAAAATGTCAAGTAATGCTTAACCTCTACCTTTTTGTGATATAAGCAACAGTAACATAATTTGTATGTCTCTTATTTAATGTAATACGTGGGTAACACGATGTTTTTAAAAATTACCTGGAAGCTTCGTCAGTTTCGCTTTTCGGGTTCATAGAAATTATTAATGTGCAATGTTTTATTATTTCTTTTCACGTACTTGTCATAAAATGCAGGTCCACAAATCGTCTTTGTCCAATTTATAAATTACAACGTTACAATTTCCAGAAAATGTGATATAAAATGTAGAAGGTAGATTAATACCAACAAATAAATATATTTTCGTTAAGAACATTGAACAATCTGTCATAGATGAATAGATCGACCATTTTAGGTGCACAGACTTTTTACGCAGTTGATAATGTGAATGTTACAAAAATATCATCATATTTATCATTTCTGTCTCGCTTCTACGCCATCGACGTAAGTTAAATAAATTTCATTATAGTTTTTATTTATTTATTTTATGGATTTAAATATATTTTTTATTTCACTGCCGGTCAAATTTAATAAAAAATAATTTAAAAATTAAGAAAGATTAATATATAAAGGGACAGTATTAGCAATTAATCTACCATTGATCCAAGAGCTTAATTTTTACTGCAGAGTACAAGTACTTAAATTATTCATAATATATTAAGAAGTTCAAATTTGTCCTTGAGTACTACAAGTAATAATACTCCAATAGAGTATATATGCGCATTTACATTGAAAGAATTAATTAATTATGTACATAACATTAATGTTATAAAAATATATGAGTTACAAAAAAAAATACCCTAAAAAAATAATATAAAATAAGAAATTAGGATTAAACACTGCAATTTTGCCCAGCGTGGGCACACCGCTGTCGGTGTACGAAGAACCGAGGATATCGTGATCTGTGGCGCTCCGTTCTCTCTGCCAGCCATTGGGAAGCTGTTGTGAAGATGTGTTTCTATAGTATATGACTCCCATAATTTATCGTCATTTTCACAAAATGTTTGTTTCCTTTAGTATTAATATGGCAATGTATAAAATACTGATAGAAATCCAATTTAGATAAACTTTTTTTTTATCACAGAGACATGTTGGTACTCCTGCGGGAATACCTTTCCATACTTCGCAACTTCCCACTTCAATAAACAGAATTCATAAAAGTACTTAATAATAACATCTCTATATCATACATCATTTTATAAAGAGGTAGTGCCATACTGCATAGAAGGAGCTAATGCTATGCATGGTGAATGACACTACTTCCTCCTATGCAACGTAATTGGGCCGGCACGACCGGGGAATAACTCGTGCTCATTTGATACCAGAGTGTGTATCGGGTTTGTAAGTGACGGGGTCGCTGTCGCGTTTCATGCGGTTGGTGAGCAGCCGGTAGCCCATTGGGGGAGGGATAATAGGAGGGCAATGCATCTGCGTAACAATCATGCGAATGTCCATGGGCGTTTGTAGTCACCAAGGGGCTCCGATTGCTCATTTCCCCTTATGCTATAAAAAAAATCTGTTCAGTATTTCAATGTTTAATAAGGATTTTATTAAGGAATTTTAATCAAATTTGACGATGTAATAAAATAAGAAAAAAAAATTGTCGTAATTTTAAACGTATACATGTTCCCTATTCAGCTGTATCAATCCAACTTCTCTTCCATTCACATGAGGGGACGCTTTATGTGAGTTCCGTAGTGGACATGGTTTTCTTATAGTAACAGATCAACAAGAGAATTATAGTTTCGCCATAACCCACGTCCGTCTGTCCGGTCTTTAAGTGAACCGCGGACGGATGGACATCTGCGGTTTACTTAAAAGACTGTTAGTACTAGAAAGTTATAATTTGGCATAAGTATACGCGTTAATCACGCAGGCAAAGCACTAAAGTAAAATATTGAAAATAAAATATTAGGGATCTAAAGTAGGGATAATAATTTGTTCAGATCTAAAGTAGGGATAATAATTTGTAAAATTTTTTTTGAATTCTCATTTTCTTGTTCTATTATCGTTACGTAGGTTTGTATTTTTTTATTTTGTAATATATTTACATATATTCAAGTGCTTATACTAGCTCGAAACAGGATTGGCCCAATCTTCGTCGCGTGTGGACGTGTTTCATGTGTCCGGAGAAGAAATCGGCGCGCTCGAGGTCGACCTCACGATATCGCGCGACAACGACCTCAGGGTTCTCCACCAGAACCATACACAGCAGCCAGAGTTCCGAAAAGCCAGGGCGGAGCATGCCTCAGCCAGCACGTCCGCAGAGCACGCAGCCCGCGCAAAGGTCGTTCAGATTTTTCAAGCAAATAGAGCAGAAATGAGGGCGAACCTACCCCGCGAGAGGTACAGGCCTAGTCGACCTCACTTGACAGGGCGGGTTTCCTCTGTCCTCTGCAGGCACCTCAACTTCGTCTTCCGTGCGCGGCGACACCCCAGAGAGCAGTAGGGACCATAGTCCGGTTCCCCAGGGAAGAGCAGCGACCCGCGTATGCCAAGCTGCGACACCGCGTTACTACAAGCGTGTCTACGCTTGTAGTAACGCGGTGGCGTAATCGCAGCCGTAACGCAGCTCACCGAAGGACCTCAGGCCCAAGGCAGGGTCCAAGCGAGCGCGCCCCGCCTCCGAACCGACCCTACCGTTGACGTCTCAGCCGCCGATGCGTCCCAGCGCGTGACCGCGGCACGATCATTCGTCGCCGCAGCAGCACACAAGCCAATGGACATATACTCCACATCTGTTTCGTCCCGTCTCACTTCAGCGCATTTCTACGGAACAGACCGCCGAGACACCGCAATACCCGCCGCTGGTGGTCGAAAGACGCCTGCCGAACTGGGTGAAGCATTTCGCGGAGCTGCGGCACCTCATCGGGAAAGCGCCCAATGCATTCCCTGTGGGGGGTGGGGCGTCAGATTCCTGTAACGCGACGAAGACGAGTACCGCACCATTCAAAGGTACTTGTGCGACCTCGAGCGTACCGAGGGAGTTGCGTGGCACTTAAACTCGCTGCCCAGTGAGAAACTGGTGAAGATGGCCATACGGGGCCTCCTAGAAAATATCAACCCAGAGGAGATCATAGCGGAGCTGGAAAGGCTCGGGTTCGAGCCGGAGTACGCCAGACATGGATGGCCGGGATGCATATTCATGGCCTCCCTGTGGCGCACCAGAAATAACATCCTGGGGATAGACGAGATCACAAAGTTCCTGAACATCCCCGGGATCCATCCATCGACGCCTGGCGTGGCCACAAGGGGTCTGCCAAATGCCACCGGTGCCAATTATTACGGCACTCGGGCGCCCACCCAATGCCACCAGTGCCAATTATTCCGGCAGTCGGGCGCCCAGTGTCACGGCCCGCTGTTTTGACTTCGTTGCGGAGGAGGACACGCCTCCCGAGACTGCCCAAGACCGACGAGCGAGCCGGCTATCTACGCTAACTGCGTCGAGAACCACCTAGCATACAATCAATCATGAGCGGGGATAGTCGCATCCAATCGCCCATCTTACTCCAGCCCCTGCCTGTGGTCTCAAGCCGGAAGGCTCCTAGCCGACTTTTTCGCCGACCTGACCCACGGCGTGCCCATCACCACCGCATTGAAGAACGCGTTACCAAGCCTCCATCTGTTACTACAGGAAATTATCAAGTCCTCGCAATTCTGCGTCCCCAGCTGGACTAGGTAGTCCAGCTAGTACCTACTAGCTAGTAGTAGCTAGTAGGTACTAGCCCCACTTCAAAGGGATGTTGCCGGTATCACCTCTCTACTATAATATAAGTGCTCGTGAATACCGGCAACCCAACGTTCATCCATTTCCAGGCGGGCGAGTTTGCGCAATCAAACTCGCCCTGTCTCACTCCTACCCAATGCCAGGTTACCATGCCCATCCCGTTCGCACCATTATTTTCTTTCTCCCCAACCCTCATTGGTCCGAGCAGTTTTACCGGCGATCTCACCCAGTAGAGGCGGACCGCCCAAGTGCGATCCCGACAGGGAGGTGATTCTCGACCAATAAGGTTTTTCTTCTTCTGGCACTTGTGCCAAACCTAAGGACCGTCTCGACTTGACGAGACGCGGATGAACCCGCTTGTAGGGAGCACAGCTCCGACCAAGCATACCCAGTCTCCTTGCGGAGACTGTGAGAACGGCAGCTCGAAACAGTCCCAATAGCATCCTTGCTATGTGAGTCGTCTAGACAGCGTTCATGTAAATCGTTGTTGCGTTATTGCGCACGGATTACGGCAAGTGTAAAAAATAATGTTAAACTACTAATCATAGGTTAAGTACGAAGTGTATTGGACTAACAAAATCAGAGATACTTGCTTGAATAAAGATTACTATTACTATTAAACTGTACGATCCATACGTTACTTACCAAGTTTTATAGTGCCACTTTTCGTTACATTCTAGAATTTCGGCTCTTACTAAAAGTATGTTCCTTTTAGTATCAAATGAATGTGCCTTATAATGCACGTTTACCATATATATGCAAATAAACCCCAATAAAAACCGCGTGTTGGTACCTACTTACCGTCCCCGAGTATGTGTTTATATTTTATCATATGACCTCTGATATCATAACACATAAGAAAAACGTAGTATTTAATATTAAAACGTTATTATAAAGTTTTGCTTTTCTTTAAACGGTTTTTACTGTATAATCTCCTGTAATGGTGACTCGTGCTCCTATAATTACCATTATTTAGCTTTAAAATTGGGATTAAATCCTAAGTTGGTGACACTGCAATGATCCAATACGTGTAATAATTAGTCATTGAGGTATCGAGTTAACACTAAGTTTGGTTGGCTGTGATGATTGGTAACTGATAGGTTCTTACGATCACTTATTTATTTGCACACATTGATTTATGAATCGTAAATCAAAGCTTGCACAGAACAACGCTCCTAACTTATGGTTAGGCTCAAAGAGAATGGAATATTTGACAACAAGTTTGTCCTTTGACATTGACATCTGATTTGTGATCAATAAATCCCATAGACATAATTATAATTATGTGATGTCTCTATGATAAATCCACATTCCACTGTGGTCTGCAGTCGTGATTGAAGAATATGAAAGCAATTTAAATAATCTAAAATTTTAATTTGATTATAAGATACCATATTGTTGTGATTTATAAATTCTTCTAAATTTTATTTTTGAACAATATCGAAAGATTTTGGAGAGATACAGAAGCATTAACTTTGTATTTGTAGGTAAACTTAAAATAAGAATATAAAACATGACTGAAACGTTGGCAATTGAAGAAACCAACTTAGACAAAGTGGAAACTATTCTGAAGGGATTTCAATTGTATCCTTTAAAATTTAATTTAAATTAATGTGAAATAAAAAAATTACATAAATGACATGTGCGATAAACTCAAGGTACTCTAAGATTGTTGATATTTTACTTTACACTGCTCTGAAAATATAGAAATTTACCTTGCACGTTCAAAAAAATAGTGCAGTTAAAAAATAATAACAAACACAGTATCTCCACAGATCAATAAAAGAATAAAGGATGGTCTTTGGAAATATTCTTTTAGTGCATTATCAATTCATTTCATTGGTTTTAATAAGAGGCATCCGAATTGACATTACAACTGTATTTGTATTTGGCTGGTACCTCTCGCTCACACTACAACACTGTTGTGGTATCTGAGGTGTAGGGAGGAGGATGGAGGCAAACACATTGGCATAACTAATTGTTATTAATACCGACGCCCATAGTAATATAGTTTTTATGGGTGTCAGTAGTCTAGATAAGCTAATTATCAGGTTCTGGCTGCTTGTTTGCCCCCTTTTATTATAAAATAACTTGAAGCTTATATACAGCAACCCTTACCTGGACTACTGCAGACTTTTTGCCCCCTCCCTCGGATTGGGATGAAAACAGTAGTAACTGTTCCAATCCCAATCATGCCCAATATTGTGATATTATCACCATTAAGTACTCAATTCATATGCAACGCAGACAACTATGAATCAGTTTCATAAGTTAACTGGAAAAGATCTTTTTAATTTCTTTATTCTTTTAACCTCTTTCATGCTGCTTTCCACAGCTCCTTGGCCATTCCAAAGACAGAAAAGTTCATTTTCTTTAAACACAAAGTACTAAACAAATTTATATGTGGAACAGTAAAATAAATTTTACTTGTAAATAAAATAAGGAAGGATAAATTTACTTTGTACATAAAAAATAACATTTAGTTCCATCACATAGAAATTTAATATTGTTAATTTTAACTAAATAACCACATGCTGCATAAAACAATTATTTCATTTAGAATATTCTGTTGTATTTTCTTAGTCGTCAATCACAGAAATTGGATGAACCTACGTGATGCAGATACTGGTAATTATTCTTACTGTCATTTTAATACATTTAAACATTCATTTTTTAATGTGATGAAGCATTACAATACTTATTTTTGAGTAACAACTAACATATACATGAATGTCAGATTTAGTATTATTTGCTTTAATATAATACTTACTGGAAAAAATGAACCTTCTTGTAACTACTTGTCATCATTGTGTCATATAATTTCAGGTAAAATTCTATGGCAGAACAATGAAGATATGTCCAGTCCAGATGTAGAACACGAAGCGAGAGTTCCAAAACGCATCCTCAAGTGCAGAGTTGTTTCACGGGAGATGAATTTTAGTTCCATTGAGACTATGGATAAGTTTCGACTGGAACAGGTTAGTTTATTATTTATTTCCCTGTAAATGAAGTGTGATTCAGATGATATTTGTAAATTTATATATTACATCTATTTTTACTATATTGCATCCTAAGACAAATTTATAAACTGTTGTAATAGGGAAAGCTTAGTTATTATAATAAGTTAACAATAGAATTTAAGGAGTGCTTGCTTTAATAAATTAAAGCTGAATGCGATGTTAAGTTTGTCCCTTGCTGAACTCTTCAGTAAAGTGTACAATATCTTTGATAATCTGATGACCAGCTGGCTCAATTGGTAATGTGGCAGTTAGTCCGTGGTGTTAGTTGTTACGGGAAATGTTGCGGGTTCAAGTCCCGCCTAGGTCATGGATGTTTATATATATATATTTATTTCTGTAATAAAAATCTTAAATATATAACATTTCTTAAATTAATAAAAATTATTAAATATATTTCCATTGGCTAGCACCTGTCCTTACAGTATTTAACACACAGACAGGACTAATGTGGTGTGATAAGTCCTCAGATATTATTATTATTATCCTTATATTAACATGAAGATTACAAACCCAGTTACAAATTTTGTAAGAAAGGACCACTACCATTTACTGTAAGTAAATTTTAGACAACATTACCAGTTACCACTGATTTGTAATGAATGTAGTGAATCCAATCAGTTTCCACTGCCGTATCAGTTAGAAATTAACCATTGCAGCAGTGCAATTGAACCTAGCCAGCACTTCCAGGGAGGTAAGTAGCACTCACTCACATGATAACCTCCCATTGGGGAGGGAAATTAGGCAGGTGTAGGAGGACAATAGATCTGCACAGCCATTCACAGTGTGGAAGTTAGACTGCATCAGAGGCCACTAGATTTCACCAATAGATTGATGATTCGTCCAGCTATGCTATAAAACAAGAATATATTTTTCAGAAAGTACTCTTCAAAGGACGCTGCTTGGAAGAGTGGTTCTTTGAATTCGGCTATGTGATAGCAAATTCAACAAACACTTGGCAATCCATAATTGAATCTGCACCTGAATCTCAAATGATGCCTGCGAATGTTTTAAAGTAAGTGAATTGATGTGACTGGATACGGATTAGCTATCTCTTCACTTAGCCCTTGATGTTGCAATTGGTGAATTTTGATGTGCCATCATCAACGGGTCCTTTAAACCAACACACATAGTCACAAGTCTCCATCTTACTCAGTGTTACTCTCTCTACCACACCATGGACCTGGCACCCCCTCAGTTAATCCAAGGAGTGCTAACAACTGTATCTATTTCATTTAAGTTGAAAATCAGCTGTGGGATGAGTATAACTGAGGAGATAGAATGTAGCTATAATGAGGTTGACATGTCTTGTTGAAAACAAAAATAACTTTTTTTGCATTTTATAATAGAAAAGTATCAAGCAGAATCATGAAGTAGTTGGTAGTGTTAGCTTTTTTTTTATTTTAAGTTCTTACAGATGCTTATAATACCTACTGAATAGTTAGGTAGGTACCTATTAGCGGTAGACTACTACACAAATTCGTTACTTTGGAATTATCTTAGCACAGTCGACATTAGGATAATTCCAGCTCAGTACTCTGTCCCAACATGCACTCAAAACGTTAAGAGACTTCACAAGAGTTGAATATACTAGGCATCCAGAGCACCCGCACTCAGTAGCCTGGGGTGATGAGAGACACCTTGGGCGAAGCCAATTGAACTCAGGAGGTGGCGGCTCTTAGTGCCCCTCCTATAAAAAGAGGGGACTAAGGAGCAGGAGGAGCTATTGCTCGCAGTACCAGAAGAGGGGACAAAGGAGAAAAAGGGGCGGCGTTTTTGCGCACGGGGCAAGAGGGCGAGGATGGGAACCTCACTCCATTGCACTGTCCTAAAGTCGGTGGGGTTGTCCCGTGGTGTAAGACAACCCCATCTGTGGAGGTGGCGTCGGTCCCTTCGGGTGCTGACTTGCCGTGGACGTGCCCTGATGATTTACTGTTCCGGGACACCTCACCAGAGGCGGCAGTGGTGGCTCTCGCGGTGGTTGTTGTGCACATTCGGCACTATATAATGTGCCGCGAGACCCACACACCAACACCACTGGACCCCACCCAGAGCCAGTGAAGACGCGTAAATGCGTTTCCCTGCGTCAACAAAAAAAAAAAAAAGAAAAGGTAGTATTATAAATTCACTGAGTTACAACAGCTATGTAATGTTTATAGGTAGATATAATCTAACTGACCCGGCAGACATAGTTTCGCGCAATAAACGAAGAAAAAAAATATTGTTCTGTTAGCAATTCAACCTTCAGATCTCTAACAGAACATTTTTTCTCTTTTGAATGGATTTGGTTGCAAGCTTTACTATTCTGTCGAGTAAATCCCCGGCTAGTTTTAGGCTATAAGATAAAGGGTTTATTTTGGGGGAAACTTAAGAAAAAAAAATTGTAGACATAAGTTTTTTCTCCATTAATATTTTAAATATCTATTCCAGTGGCAACGTGGTTATTGAAACAAAGTTCTTCGACGGAGACTTGCTCATCACAACCTCACGCGTGCGGTTGTTCTACGTCTAGGTTTCTAAAAGAAACACATTTATTATTCTACCAAATTCCATTTTATAAAATTTAATATAAAAATTGATGTAAACTATTTTTACAATGTTCTAGTCCAAGAAGCGTTGAAGTATTAAATTATAGTTTTTAATTCTCGTGTAGGTTATTACTGTCTGGTATATTTAATCTTTTCAAAAAAACATCTTTACAAATATCAGATATTGTATGGAGTACCGCTAGCACAAATTGCTCGGTTATGATCATTAGACATTAGTGACATGCAGTGGAAATAATCTTATTTTATTCGTTGTCCATACATACATATTATATATGTTTCTTACAAAAATACAACCAGCAGAGTATTGTAATAATGTTACAATGATAGTCGTAAATCTCTATACTCTTTTCAGACTTTTTAGTCTAGTAGTGTTTAGCAACTCTCTTCAGACTTTTTAGTCTATTTGGTGTTCCTGAATATATATTATATAAATGTAAACGAACAACATCTAAAGCTTTACCAATCCCTATTTATTTAATATTCCAATTACAATTCATTTCTTATTTGATTAACGTAACATTCATATTTTGCACTCTATGTCATTTAATCAATATGACATACGGCTCCCTAAATTTAAATAAGTTTACACATAAATTATTATATATACATTGAGGTATCATTTGAATAATTATTACAAGTTAAAAATAATGATTTTATGATCCCTAGTTCACTCTAAAATAATGAATATAACATATTTGAAATATTTCAAGCATTTATTAAATGTAACTTATAGTATATAGTTAATATAAATCAATTAATTCAGAAGTTTAAAACAGAAGGACAGATATTAGGGGCTTTTGGAAAACAAATTTCTTACGAATTAGCGTCGCTTGGTGGCGCGGCGTTCGCGGTGTGTCAGCCATCTTTGTCTCTTGCACTGCAAAAGTGTAATAATTTATGAATTAGATTCTGTGTTATAAAGAGGAGAACTGTGTCCGACACGCGGTGCGTGTTTACTCCTTAAGCTGGAACATAATTCTGGTGGGGAAGAGGACTTGGCGAGAAATGTTAACACATTTTACACCACATATCTATCAATAGACACTTTACATCTTTGGAAGCAAATATCTCACAAAATATTATATAATCAAAAGACTCGTAGAAACCTGCATGCCATTTAGAAAGGTCTGTCTAATGACCACTCCAGTTGTTTTTTCATCCCTTAGTTACATTATGTAACCTTAGTATGCTATTTTGTAGCGATGCATAAATTCCTCACACACAACACCCATAATCCCCCGGGTGAAACGTCTGTGGCGTTGTGAAATTTTGTCATTTCGGCTACGGAAGCTTACGGACTATAAATGAATGTGACTCGACGAGTCCTCGTAGCAATCCGATGAAGCTGTATTGGGCTGCTCTTCGCTTTCACAGCTTAACTTCAGGTCTGAATAAAGAACTGGCTATCAGTTAAATGAAATAACAAAGACGTACATATCTGCTGTGAATATAATAAGCCCGAATTCGATGGCTGTCCGAATTTGAGACAAATAAGCGACTTAAAAAGAGCCTATTGGGAATGGTGTTAGTGTATGTTTCGAAGTTATTGTCGGCGGCGGCCTACACGAACATCTACACGCTTGTTCTCTCTACCTGCCGCATTAGCATCGTGACCTGTGGCACTCGGTCCGCTCTGCCCAGAGCGGACCGAGTGCCACAGGTCACGATCCTTGTCCTGCTTCCTCCAGATTCAGTGCACTGGTTTCATCATCATCACACTGCACTCGTTTGTAAACTGTATTGACCTGCCCTTGATACGTGTACTGTAGGTTTATACATATATACAACTTCAAACGGGTATCTAAAATAGGATGTATATTTGCATGTGCATTTTGAGTGTAATTTCTACAATTATGCCACACGGTCCTTTGATATTTGTCTTCGTCATTTCTACTTTTGTAATTCCACGTCTTAACTTTTCCACAAAACAATGTTTTTTGCAATTTTGTATAAAAGATTTGTTCAGTAAATTCAGCACAATGTTTTTTGTAATTTTGAGATGAGATTCGTTCAGTAAATTCAGCAGTCAATAAACTTATTCATATGTTATAGTTCCAAATGTAGCTTCAGGGCCAATATATTTTCTTTTTTTTTTATTGGTTTATAAAAAATTACTTAAGTTAAGGAGGTACGTAAGAATAGATCCGGAAAGAGGGTAATGCGTTACCCTTGTACAGGGTAAGTGGTAGTATGGGGATATGTTGCTTGTTATTATATCATACTTTAAAAAGTTTAAAAGGTGTTCAAAAAAATGTTAAAGCAAAAAAAAAAAAAAAAGAAGGGCAAGAAATGTTTATACTGGATACTAAGGTAATGATAATTGAATAATATTCAACTCTTATGAATATATTGATGGGACATCAGTTGTCGGCGCGACGTATTGCGATGCAGTTTTCAGGCTCAAGGTAAAGTTAGTGACGTAGGAGGTTGTGTGAAAAAGGAAGATGTTGTTTTAGCATATAACAAAATGTATTATTTTGTAATCTTAAAATATAAAATCTCTTGTTTGTACGGGCTAATCCCTAAAATCAAATTCCACACGGGTAAAGCTTGTCCAATTTAAATTATGCGCTGCGTTTTGTTTCGAGTATAACAGATACAACAAATGAATACTTAGATAAATTATTACCTTGGCTAATACTAAATTTAGTCACATTAAAATATTTTTTATTTTGTAGAATATGTTCTTTTATCTTAAAACTTTTACTTTAAATCAAACCTAGGAATGAAATAGCTTTAAATGAGATGGGTCTGATGATATAGGCACAGAGGTGGTGATATTTCCAAATCTTAAGGCTGGAATCACTGGTTTACATTATAGTATCAACTAGCTAGGCGATACTTAATTCTTAACTCGCACATGATTGTGGTCACCGTAGTCTGTGGTGTACGGTGCCGGGGGGTCACAGTCGATGACGCATCTGCTATCATATCCAAGGTCCAAGCGTGTTTGCTAATATTTTATCAAGGCATTCGATAAATTGTAGCACATTTTGGCAAAAAAAGGTACTTATTTTATTACATAATAAAAATAAGAAGTCATTAGCCAGCCAATGAAGTAAATTTAAGATCTCCTGCGCGGGCATGTCGACGTGCCTGGTATGCTGACGCCTCTGCTCGCGAATTCGACTCCGCCCCCGACCTAAATAAGTCCACTCTACGCCACTGCCTCCACGGGGACCACACTTGCGAACAATGTATACATACTATCAGGATAAATAAAATTTCTGGCATAAATAAAATTAGTTTTAGTATATTAAGTTAATTTCGGCGTAATTGTTTTATTTTGCTTAGATTATATTATAATTTACACTAAGACTTTCTGTACGTCTGGAACAAGCTTGTTGATGTGGATGCCACTCGTATTATCCTAATGTGTATCCAACGTTCTGTCACAAACAATTCATTAAATACATTGGTACATTTTGACTTTTATTTATGTAACTAAAACCTGGGTTTCCCTAAAGAATGTTAATATACTGCTTTTAGAGATTTTACCCCTGGTTATGAGGTTGGTTAAACATGAATATGTGGTGTCATGATTTCCTTTATCGATTTTCCCTATTAACAAGTAGAATGGGGTCGTATTCTATAAAAAATATTTTGGTGTTTCACTCCTCTGCGTTCATAACACATGATCATTCATTCTATAATTTTATTGAATTATTAAAATGAAATATCTAAAGTAAATACAAATCAAAATTAAATATATCTTTTTATAAAAATGGCCTCTAGTGAAAAAAATTAGGTAGCAGCCTTATTAGGAAAAAAAGAACTTACTGTTTACACATTCTGAATTAAACTTGGGTATAAACGTTTTAATATTGTACTAACAATTATTTTTATCGGGACTAAAAATTGACATAATTTACACTAATTATATCACACATATGTCTTTGGCTGTCCACATTTTGTATGGGGTGACAGGTGTAAGATGATTTTGAGTATTGCACGTCATGGTATAATTACATTTGGTATGGGTGGCCACTACTGCCCCACCACGGTACAAGCCCAGTCGTGGCGGTGGGGCTCAGTGGCCTGGGGTGAACCCAGACATCTTGGGCGAAGCCAATTGAACCGAGGAGGCGGGACCGGGATAAGGCGGAGGGACTAAACAGCTGGAGGATGAGCCGTTCTTTGTACCCCTCTTAAGAGTAGAGGGGACAAAAGAGCAAAACGAGGCAGTGTTTTTGCGCACTGGGCAAGGGGCGAGAATAGGAACCTCGCCCCTTATCACTGTCCTGTGGTGCGGGACAACCCCACCATATGTGAAGGTGGCGTCGGTCCCTTGGGGGGTCTGACTTGCCGTCGAGGTGCCCTGATTATTTGTTGTTCCTGTTGTTTCGGAACACCTCACCAAAGTCGGCAACGGTGGCACTCGCGGTGGTGTTTGTGGGTATTCGGCACCATGATGCACCGCGAGCCCCACAAACCACTGGACCCCACCCAGGGCCACTGAAGGCGCGTAAATGCATTTCCTCCGCGTCAACAAAAAAAAAGGTGGACACTACTATGGGACTCCAATCGCTCGTTTTATACCCGTAAAATCGTGTCTCTGCGCTACTTATAGCGGATATAAATTCGCGTGCGTCAAAATACAGTTACACATCTGGCGCCAAATATTTTTTTTTTGTCGGAGGGACCTACTACTCATTGGCGGCACTTGTCCAGCCCTAACAGTTCGATGATTACGGAAGACTTTTTGTCTTCTGGTGACGATCTTCTGGTAGACGATAGGGGGACAGACCCCCCTCCTTTCTCGCAGATGGGAAGAAGCAAACCAGAGCGCCAAAGATTCCGCTTGATATATATATATATATATATATATATATATATATGGGAGGGTGGATCTAAAAGTTCGTGGCCTAACCTACATGGAGCTATGACATCTTTTTAAATCTACCGTCATTTGTTAGTATGTGTCATATTGATTTATTGTGCGCAGTTTCATTCCGATACTGCACAATATAAATTTTCTGTGATTACGCAATTTTCGACGCAATTTTCAATAATGGAGAAAATAGAACACCGTGCAGTCATTAAGTACTTCAATAAAAAAAGCCTATCACCAAAAGACATCGGTCAAGATATGGTGAGCCCTTTGGGGGAGTCTGCTCCATCGTATTCCAGTGTCAAGAAGTGGGTAGTTGAGTTTAAGCGCGGTCGTGAGAGCATTAAAGATGATCCCAGGAGTGGAAGGCCTACATCCTCTACCACGAAAAAAAACATCGATAAAATTTGTGATCTCGTACTGGGTGACCGACGTTTGACCATTGGTAAGATAGCTGAGATAACAAACATTAGTTATGGCCGGGTGCAACACATAATAACAAAAGAGTTGGGGTTCCATAAGGTTTCTGGTCGCTGGGTCCCGAGGTTGCTTTCAGCTGAACAGAAACGAGTTCGATACACAATTTCGCGAGATTGTTTGGAACTTTTTGAGACTGATCCCGAGGACTTTTTGTCTAGATTTGTTACCATGGATGAAAGCTGGGTTCACCACCTTACTCTTGAATCAAAGCAACAATCCAAACAGTCGTTTTGTCGACTAACAAAGTCATGGCTTCTGTTTTTTGGGATGCGAAGGGCATTATTTTTGTAGATAATTTACCGAAAGGTCAAGCTATAAATTCTAGTTATTATTGTAAACTTTTACGAAGACTCCGGGAAGAAATAAAAGAAAAAAGGCCGGGAATGTTGCGTAAGAAAGTTTTGTTTCATCAAGACAATGTACGTGTTCACACTTCGGTTGAAACAATGTCTGTAATCCATGATTGTGGCTACGAATTGCTGCCCCACCCACCTTATTCGCCGTATTTAGCCCCCTCGGATTATCATTTAATTCCAAATTTAAAAAAACACTTTGTGGCTCGAAATTTTCGACCAAAGATGAAGTAATAGTCGCAGGAAACGATTATTTCGCCGACCTTCCGGAATCTTTTTTTTTTCGAGGAGATAAGCAAGTTGCAGGTCAGGAGGAAGAAGTGTGTTGAACTAGATGGAGACTATGTCGAAAAATAAAAATAAATTTAGATCTACTTTTCTTTCATTTTCTTGGTCGGGCTTAGAACTTTTAGATCCACCCTCGTATGTTGAAATTATATAAAAAATAATTGTATTACATATCTTAATTGTGTGTCTTTAATAGTATTCTTTTTAATTTTCATTTTTATTGTTTATTTTATTTTATAATTCACTTTCATTTGTCAGCATTACAAATACATGCTCATACCTCGGTCATTACACTCATACAACATTACACAGACCCCGCTAGGGCCACCTGCCAAACATTCGCACTCACTTAACTCAAACACCGCTAGGGCCACCTGCCCAACATTCGCACTCACTTAACACAAACGCCGCTAGGGCCACCTGCCAAACATTCGCACTCACTTAACGCAAACCCTGCTAGGGCCACCTGCCAAACATTCGCACTCACTTAACACAAACCCCGCGAGGGCCACCTGCCAAACATTCACATTCACTTAACACAAACTTCGCGAGGTCCACCTGCCAAGCATTCGCACTCACTTAACACAAACCCATCTCTTATAAATACGGATAAGCCTCACAAAAAGAAGAATCTGCCGACAGCTCATTTAGAAAAAAAAAGAAAAAAAAATCCGCTGGCATTTGCTTCACAGATAGTTTAACTATTAAGTAGCCGAAATGCAACAGATAATTAATATTACAACGCAAGTATTATGAATTCTTAAAGTTAAGATGCAACAGACTATGCGGTAAGTACTTTAACAGAAATCCGTGAAATCGGTCCTTAATGTCGCTGCTACGTTAAGCAAGTACTTCACGATTCTCTTTTTTATAATTATATATTCTATCAATAAAACCATATGGGGCTTACCTTCGCTTGCAGATAATAAATTGAGGTCCGGAAAATAAGATCTTCACTAATGTAATGCATCCAAAAAAAGTATGTAAGTGTATTTATCCGGTTGTGGAAAGTGCTTTTGCTATTAACGGACCATCCGTTATGTATACCTGGTACGTCTACTTGATCAAAATTCTTAAAGTTAAGATGCAACTTTTCGTAATATAATTAAGTATTGGCTTAAAACCAATATGCAACAAACATTGATTTGTGAATATATTATCTATCCAAAAACATAAATGTGTAGATAACAGCTAAGTTCACTACAAAGAGTAACAGGATTCAGGTTGTTTGTATATAAACTTAAATGTTGTTTATTAATATCTTAACATTATCTACGAAATTAAATTGAAATAATTTTTTTAAGTTGCTAAAATGTTTGTCTATGCATTACAATCTTAAGGAAATAGGGATTTTACAAAAAACCAGAAGGTAAAATATGATTAACAAAAAAATAGAATATAGATGACCCAACTAAAATATTAATTGGGTATGAGTATGAAGTTATCTAATCTTTTATATAAAAAGAAACAGAGAAGTGGCTGACATCCACGAACAATTCAAATTGTTCGTGTATGTCAGACACTGCACCGGGTGTACGCAACGACTGTTCATCTCCAGGCTGGTACGCATAGATTTGTACTTGGCCGAAACACTACCGCGTCTCCTACACGTATAGAAAGTACACATACACATTAATCCTCGTTATAATCATATATTTATAATGTAAGCGGCCGTATTAGCATAGAAATGAGCTGCTGCCTGCTGGTATTTGTAACGCTACCGCTCGGTCATTTATAACACACCGTGTTCCGACGCGTGTCTGATCAGAACGCTGACACGTTTACCAATATTACCATAGAGGAAGCACGCTCACCTGCAGGAAAAGCCTGGATGACAGGAACTTTTTGTGAATTGAATCGTTTTAGAACATCCTCTGTAGTGGGAAGCGGACGTATTTCTCGGTAGGAAGGAAGCGGCGTTGCGATGCGCGCCGCGCAACAGCCCCGCATATGAATAATAGAAATTATATAATTATGCGTCGGCGAGTGCTAGTCGTGTAGCCGTCCTGAATCCTAATGGGAGGTAAATAATGACGGCGTACCTCAATAGGACCCTTGTGATTGAAAAATGATAAGCCAACTATCACTTTCGGAGTTTTACTTTGATTTTTAATGACTTTAATGAGCGTTAACATTCGTTACGTGCCGGGAACTTGATTTTGTATGTGTTTAGGAGGTATTCCTTTCTGATCCACGTATAATATGCGAACACCGCAAATACATAAATAGCTCGCAATCCATACTACTATTATAAAGCTGAAGAGTTTGTTTGAACGCACTAAACGCGGGAACAACTGCTCCGATATGAAAAAAAGATTCAGTATTACACAGCTCATTTATTGAGGAAGGCTATAGCTTCTCTCGTAGCGAAGTGGTAAAAGCTATATAATATCAGACTATAATAATATATAAGGCAGACTAAAATCCAATCTAACAAACATCCAAACATACACCAAAACTAACACTCAGGCACACCAAACCTACTTAACGGATTTTTATGAAATTTGGCAGTTTTGTAGCTTATGACCAGAGTATAAATAATACCGGGCTTAACTACGGCAAAATACTACACAATACTCATTTTATATTGTTCAGGGACAAAGAAACACTCGAGGTACCTGATGACTACCGACGCTCAAATATCCGCACAATTATTATGCAGATGCGTTGAATTGGTTTCCGCCTCACCTCCAATGGGTCACATTCTACTTACATATTGCATGAAGGGGAACTAGGATTAATAAATATGTTACAATCCAAAGATAATTCGATAGAAATAAAAATATCGATAAGTAATTCTCAATAGACACCGAAATATCGATAGATATGAAATTCACTAGGTAATTATGAAGTGATGCAGAGAATATCGAGGGCGCAAGAAACGCTCTCGAGCGCCTCCGCGCCCGTATCTCACCGGATGGGAACCAAATGCGTGGTATTTTTAGCCATGTTGATTGCTGCCTTCCTGTTTCCGGTCGCTGTGATGTGCGCCGAACATAATCGCCGAATAATTAATTTCTATACGTTTTCGTCACTCTCGGTAATTGAATGCTTTAGGATGCGGTAACGGGTTAAATGACATTCGATTTAGAACCGGACTAAGTAGGAAATTGTCCCGACTAGAGCTTCGTCTCCTGACGCCTGTTGGGTTGGCGGACAATATCTTGAATTGCCAATAGGGTTACCATATCATCAAACCTAGAATCCGGACATACTAGTCAGTTTGTCCTGACATTTGTGTAAAAGGCCGGACTATTTAAGCATTTTATCTTTTGGCCATTATTAATACGATAAATAGAATTTATTGATGTCTATCATCAATCAATTCTATTTCAATTTGAATAGACACGCACGTAAAAAGCCTAAATATGTCCAGCTTTATCGAGATGCCAGGTAATTGCTTGTCAATAACGCAGAATCGTATTTATTACATTCTTATTAATTACTAGTTGGTGCCTGCGATTTCGCTTGTATACTTCTTGTTACACCCTATATATTGATAGATAAATATATAAACAGACTTTCTGTTTTAATTTTCTCTACTTCTGTTTCCTTATCACTCTATTTTTTTAAATAAATATTTAATGTAATGTACAAAACACTTGAATAAATGAATAATCTTTATATACTATTTTCACAATTATTTAGTTTCAATTTACATTGACGACCGGTTTAACTTGCCATCATCAGGTAAAGCTAGTCGAAACCGGCCGTAAATGTAAATTGAAATTAAATATTTTTTCTTTGACCTTTTTTGGGTACCGCTTCAGTAGTTGTTTTGATTTTACCACCCTATTCATCTTAATTTATCGGTTGAGAAATAACCAGTGCGTCTCTCAAAAGTCCTAAGTCATCTCTTAAAATACGCGGTGGTATCTTCATTTCCCGAGATTTGTCTTTTGCTTTCAGACAGGATTACTTCAAACAGTTTTGACCAGCTTTCTCGTACGAACACTACGTAGACGGCCAGATCTTTCTCTGTCACAAACAGAGGCAGTCTCATTGTACCTATTAATAGCCGGGTACACAAACATTTGACTAATCCCAAATGTATGGAGAGTTTTAAAAAATGCATTTGGCTCCATACCTACTTTTGTAATGCAATCAAATCGAATCTGCTGTCTCCATCATCCCACTCCACTTTTATTTTCAATTATAACAATATTTGTGGCCAGACTAAGTGTAGTTCTACTATTTCGCAAGCAGACAAGGGAACGTGCGGAGGCCAAGTTGACATAAAAATATGTTCTTCATAAATAATCAATTAACCTTCTAAACCCTAAGCCTTCTGAGGTATAAAAAAAAAGTTTTATTATCCGTATCCACGACGCCGCAACTTAAACGGCATCGTGCGCGTGCCGTCCCACTAGTGTGGGGAGGGGGGCCGTTTCCCCCTTTTCGGTCCCAATAATAATCACCATAGGGTAACGCCCACAATACAATTCCGGTTTGTCTTTTCCCATCTGCGAGAAAAGAGGGGGGGGGGGTCTGTCACCCTATCGTCTCCCTAAAGCTGAAGACACAAAAGCCTTTCGTAGTCATTCGAACTGTTAAGGCTGGATAAGCGCCGCCAATCAGTAGTAGGTCCCTTCGTAAGTAAGTTTTGTAAATTTCTTTTTCCTTTTTTCACCTTTCTTGCGTGGCTAGTTCCTCGCTAGTTACTAGTTAAGGCTTCGGTCAAATTTTATTAATTTACACTTTTATTGCAATTACATTTATTGCAAAATTTGCAAATACCTTAATGTCATCTTATTAATAACGTGTTAAATATCAAAAAAACCAAGCAATAAAATTATTTTATAGGTAATAATGTTTAATATTAGTATAAAGTTTAGCACATACATTACTGTGAAGTCATGCTAATAATACTAATGTGTAGGTAGGTTTTTGATTTCGCATAGACTGTTTTTTTTTTTCACAAACCGCACGAAACGCGAGAGTCTTGCTGTCAATTTACGGCGGTATCATGTACCGCGTTAAGTGACAGCCTCTGCCCATGATGGAACTGGCTTGAAGTTGTGTTTTGTGTTGGTGCTACATCTCTATAAAATAACTATCAGATCCACGCGGTGTCACCGACGTAAGCCACCCCAAAAACCGTAGGGGTGGACTTTCATAACATTCGTCTTAAGCGTTGCCACATTTCAAGTCTTTAGGTGTTATAGTTTGTGAGATTTGTGATTGATCAGTGAGTGGTATTTCGCTTCTATATACCTATATAGAAAATTTACTTTTTGTTAAATGTTGATATTCTAAGGTTTATCATGGCCCTCGCTTCCAAGTCCAATCCAAGACGCAGCCCCCAGGCCTCCTTCAAGAAACAAGAGCAACATGCCCCCATTAATCACTTGAATGCGACGTAAGCGCTTTATATATCTAATGATTTCCGTTAAAAACTCCGAGCGAAATGTTAGTGCTGGAGCGTGCGCAGGCGCACCGGGTCAGCGCACTGCCTCCCCCGCCCTCCGCCGTCCTCCGTCGGTCCCTGGCAGACGTCACGACCGCTACGTCATCTCCGATAGATTCGACAAGACCTATCGATGTTAGAAAACTTGCTGCGCCCTACGGTTACGCCTATGTTCCTCTCCCCGGAAGTGTCGACATGAAATTATTTTGTCGGCTTGTTCACTTACCGACTAAACATAAATGTGTGTGGTCTAAAGCACCTAGGTGCTTTAGACCACACGTCCAATTTTTTTAAACTAATAAAGCGTTTGGCCACATTCACACCTGGTGGCTGGTGGAAAGAGATGACGTGGCGGAAGATGGAGCGTGACAGTACTAGACTGTAAACAGGAAACAAACTTCTTAAGAAAATGAAATATAAGAAAATTCTTTAGTCATACGAAAATTAACTGACTATGAGAGCGTAACGCTCACAACTCTTTCTTTCCCCTACCTTAATATACGAAAGATAACTCTCTCTTTTTATTACCACCTTCTCAATTACCGTTGGTCGCGTTTCTCGCCACACTTTTACCCGTTTACTACCCAAGACTAGACTAGATGGATAGCTTTTAGTGGCTTTGTTTTACAATGTGTATGCAGGTTGTGTAGGTGACGGTTGTTACCTGTCCCTTGTTCATGTTACCCTCGTGGTCTACTGGCAAACACATTGAACCTTGAATCGTGACGTCACGGGTTTGAGATCCGGTTCGGACCAAAAAGCGAAGATGTGATTTTTCAATTTCTAACACCAGATCAGTGTCAGAAAGTTGGCGGCGTTACATCCGCAGGACAGATTCGACAGCTCCATCGGTCTGTCCCATCGCAATAGGGGAATGAGGATGGTGCCCTTATGGCTGTGCACGTACTTGTGCGCTGTATGTCTTATGCAGCTGACGTATCACTATAGAGATCTCCATAGAGAATTTCACCTTTTTTTTTTGTTGACGTGGGGAAACGCATTTACGCGCCTTCACCGGCCCTGGGTGGGGTCCAGTGGTGTGTGGGACTCGCGGCACATGATAGTGCCGAATGCCCACAAAAACCACCGCGAGTGCCATCAGTGCCGCCCTTGGTGAGGTGCCCCGGAACAACAGATCTTCAGGGCATCTCGCGGCTAGTCAGCCTCCTAAGGGACCAACTCCACTTCCACAGATGGGGTTGCCCCGCACTACAAAACAACCCCACCAACTTTGGGACAGTGCAATGGGGTGATGCTCCCATCCTCGGCCCTTGCCCCTTTCGAAAAACCCCACCTCCTATTGCTTTTAGGTCCCCTCTTCTTATAAGAGGAGTGCAAAGATCCCCCTCGGTTCAATTGGCTTCGCCTGGGTTCACCCCAGGCTACTAAGCCCTACCGCCACGACAAGGCTTTAACCATGGTGGGGAGAGAATTTCCCCTACGGTGGCCACCGTAGGGTAAATTGCGCAAGGAAGACATTTTTTATAGTGTAAGGACCAAACGAACAATCAAACCTACCTACTATAAATAAAGTACTTTTAATGACTACCGACGTCCGTAGACATGCGCATTATTATTGTCATACCAATACATAGCACTCATTTTCTCCTCCCCTCCTTTGGGCCACATTAATATTATATTCATGTTTTGCAGCATGAGTGGCCTCAATTTACCCTTAATTTTTCTCGTCCAAGTCAGCCAACATCCTGCTGCTCGCGTCAGTCCAGAATCGATAACAGTGGCCACCACAACCAATGTGAAGCGTTTGACTTAATTACTCTTAAGCGCCTTATGACACAACAACCTTCGCCTACTGTTTTGGAGATCCTTACTCTTATAAGGGATAAGGGGTTCTGGTTTTACTTTGTCTAGGAAATGCTTTACTTCTACTTCTCTATGCTGACGGAAATGGCCAGTGCAGCTTCATCGGTTAGGACACGTCGAGCCGCCGGTCTAGGTGAGATTGTGGTCGATAGGGGAACAGAACCCCTCCTTGCCAGTAGACGGCAAGGATGCATCCCGATAGTTATTTAAGATCAGCTAAAGTAACTGTTATTATATTGGTCTAGGGGACCGTCACGCGTGGCAGATAAACTTGCCCTTGAATTACCCTGGGGGCTATCAGGAAACACTCGCACTTCTTAAATTAACTAATTTAATAATAACACTTCAAGTGTTAATTTTGTTAAAAGAATTGACTATTAAATTGCAATTACTATTTAACTAATAATGTGGTTTATAAGCGTTTAATTTAATATTCTTTGTAAGTAATTAACAATTTATTTACATTACAAGGAATTCCTTAGTAAAATTATGATTGTTTTCATACATAGGTAGTTGTAACATTTGCACGCCTTATAGGCAAGACCTTGTACTTCAAAATGTTGTTCACCACCATCTGAAGTTAAACAGGTTTAAGCAAATAAATAATTTGAATATTTTACAACAACACATCATCTCGCCAGCACCCTTATTTGGTGGGTAGAGAGAACGAAATGCCATACATCACGATCCCTACATACCTGCCTTGCCTCCTCCACATTCATTATTCTTTTCATAAAGACACGTCGATTGCGAAGACTCTTGTCACCACCTCCGGACAGAAGCTGATCAGTCTGAACGTGGTATGTCAGTATTATCTTCCTCAGTACCTACCACCCTTCCGCATTCCCATTGCATATCTGCGTTGTTAACCTTTCACCTGCGACTCTTTTTACATGGCCGAACCAACGGAGTATACCATTCCTCATTTCTACACCGACACTTTCTTTCATACCTAAGCTTTCTCTCACTTCATTATTGTGAACACGGTCGGCGAGGGTTACGTAACGTATTTTTCGCAACGACGTCGTCTCGGCAGCGTTTGGACTACTTTCATGCATTTTCTGACATACCCAACTCCCGCTTCCATACAATAACGTTGGGGTTAACAAATAATTATGCAGGGCAAGATGGGCTCAAAACTCTGGACTCTGGCTCAAAACTGTGCTTTTAAGCAATTTCCCAGACGCTCGATTCTCTCTGCTCCCTGCATACACTCTTCTTTCGACATCTGCGGTGCACCTTCCATTCCTGCTTAAAGCACAACCAAAATATACAAATTCGTTTACTTGGTCCATTGGGGGGAGGGGGCAGGTGAAAAGGAGGGCATAATTATGCTGATGTTCATGGGGGCCGGTAGCCGTCCGTTTG
Organism: Eumaeus atala; assembly: GCA_017140195.1. Taxonomy (NCBI): domain Eukaryota; kingdom Metazoa; phylum Arthropoda; class Insecta; order Lepidoptera; family Lycaenidae; genus Eumaeus; species Eumaeus atala. The sequence continues at coordinate 1,789,908 of JAFELO010000370.1, read as the reverse complement.
CTGGTTTGTCCCCCTATACATAAAAAAATCTTTATCCAACACTACGCCATCGACCACTACTCTCCAGAGTCCGTTCTGGTTATTTCTTTTTCAAATACTTAAACTTTAGTTTCCTTTATATAAATTTTTAAGGTCATATTGTCGCAGTCATCTTCTACAATTGCGATCAGTGCTCGTAGTTCAGATGGAGTGGAGCCTAAAAGAACTACATCATCTGCATAGAGCAGGCAGTTCACCAATAAATCACCATTCGCATCCCACATTTAAAGACCTCAATCCCTGCACACACTTATACAGATATATAATAAATAGGAGAGCCGACACCACACAACCCTGCCTAATTTCCTATATTGACATTAAACCAGGGCTATATGTTGCAGTCCACCCACAGACATGCTTTGCAATCCAAATATACAATTACAAAGCAAGACGCAGACGCCCACCTATCTACCTGGGTAATATGTCGCATTGATTTTTTCACACAACTCTGTCAAATGCTTTTCCAAATCAACAAAGCCGCAGAAAACCTTGTCGCCTACAGCCAGATGAACTTCTACGATGTCATAGAGTGAGAAAACTTGCCCCCCGAACAACTCCCAGACTTTCCCACCTCCCTCCAGAACAGTTTAGTGTTCGCCTCGAAGCTATTCGCCAGCCTCTCTCTTTCAGGCTTTTCCTTCACTAAGATTTTAGTGACATTCCTACAACGACGATATATTTCTCTCTTCGTATCTTTCATACTATCATTCGTTTGCAAACATGAAAAGTTGTCTAATCGTGTTTTCTTCTTCCTTTCAATCGCAATTTTCACTTCGTCTTCCCGCGCATGTATCTCCACTCATTGGCTTGCATAGTTTTGCACTTCCACAGACCTCTTTCGCTACATCCACCATACTTTCTTTTAAAACTTGCCAGCATTCATATACGACCTGGACGAATAGGTTAGACTTTGCCAACTTCTCCAGAACCTGACTCTCATACAGACTTTTAACATTCAGATCATGCAACTTTTCATTCTTTATCCTTTTAAGCTCTCCGAATGGAACGCGCTGTCTCTGATGTCACCATCCATTAAACAGCCCCTATATTACCAAACACAACAACATAGTGAGTGAGTGACAACCAAATAGTGAGCCGTATCAAGGACAATATCCGTATCAAGGATCTCTGAAGGCGCGCGTTCATTCCATCCATTAAACATTATGTACCAATTAACTATCAATCAAAATCAGATCAATCACACTCTTTTGGTCATTCCTCCTCCTTGTATATAAATGTATGACCTTATGAGGGAATACTGTGTTAGCCATAAGGAGACTGCTGTTAGCCATAAGGAGATTGCTGTTAGCCATAAGGAGATTTTTGCCACGTATAAATTTACGATGTGCTCACCAGCATCATTCACTCCACTATGACCATACGGACCTGACACGGCATCAAAACCAGGCCGCTAGTCCCATACATTAAAATCACCACACATGATAAATCTTTCACTAGCATCTACCAAGTTCAGAACATCCCTTACAAGAACCTTTAAACTTTTCTAGGTCAATGGTAAACGAAGAGCTTACTGGTGCATATAATGCAACCATAAAAAGTCTCGTGAGTCCCAGCTTGATTCAGACCCAGATAAGCCAGCCTACCATAATCGTTCACACGGGGACGAAGCGTGAGGGTAGAAGAACACCCTACGCGCTAAGAGTTCCACAAAGTGAACGCGCTAGCGTGATCACTTTGTGGAACTCTTGACCACAAGACCTTCACGCCATCGTGAAAATCAGTGGTTTCACTACCCTTACGCTTAGTCTCTGTTACACATAAAACATCCAAACAGGTCTCGTACATTTCATCTACCAATTCATTCATCTTATCTTCCAACCCACCTCTCACATTCCACGTGCCTATCTGGTACTCCACACCCCTTGGTTCGCTGACTCGGGGGTGACGTGATGAATGGCGGCCCCCATCGCAGCATTTACCATTTTTCGTACCGACAGGGGTGGATCGGTACGCGTCGCCTACAGGGGGACGCCCTAACCCACGCGCCGGTACTACTTCCGATCAGAATTGCAGTCCTGACGGACTGGCAGGGGTTGAGACGTGCAGGCTTCGAATCCCGTATAAAAATAACCCTTCAAGTGAGGCACTTGAAGGGTTATTTTAATCTAGAGTCGCGAATGCACGGGCCAAGCTACTGCATAGTCGATTATGGATTGTACGATGACAAAACGGATAAAAAAATGAACACCATTGGCGCGGAACACGATTTTCTCAGTAAAAAGCGGCTACAAAAAGATCGTGCTTGCGTTGTGGATGGCGCTGTGGTGACAGGCGCGGCGGAGCGTTGCCGAGGGTAGCTGTAAAAACTGGACGCGCTCCGGTACCTACGAGCCGCAGGCAGCTTAACGTCCAACATCTTTACTATAAATAGAGGGAGAGGAGACATATCTTATGCCTTAAGCTTACGATATAACATTTATATATTATACAAACTCTTCCGTTACGGAGTGACTGATTGACTGCCTGACAGACAACGCTCAGCCGGAAACTGCTTGATCTATGAACTAGACATTTAGTACAGAGGTTCCTTTCATGATGTAAGTGAGCACTAGGAATGGATTTTTAAAAATTCAACCCCTAAACGGGAGAAATAAGGGAGTGAAGTTTAACATGGAATTTTAGCATTTTCTTTTTCATTTTAATATTTTGCGATGCGGGTGACGCCGCGGGGCACTGCTAGTATGTATATAAAACGATATGAAGAGAATGTGACGTACTCGTGTGTAACATAACTTGTAAGTGGCCTATTTGCCGCGATACGGTGAAATCACATCTCTTGCGCATCTTTTAACACATTGTGATCGTTCCTAAGGAGTGACTCCAGTCGCGTGTATCAATCGCAAGCCTACGCCTATAAACATCCGTAATAATGGGTGCGTTGCTGGTACTCGTTATGCGTTGTTTTTTGTGCACCTGCAGCCTCAGTTATATCATATATACGCCGCGCACGTATTATGTGATCGACCTGTACGATTTGTCTGCCGTCGGCCATGCACTGCCGACGTGAGAACGAGAGAAGAGACGAGAGGGAGAGTTAGATCTCAGATAAAAAACTAATCTGAACTATATAGCGAAGGAAAGCAATAAATTTTCCTGAAATGTTCTTAGTTTATCTCTCCCTTCAAAGCAATTCTGCTCCAATGCAGCATCATACTACATCCTACTAAACTGGCACTTAAAGATAATTTAGAAGATAAATTCAGCATGAACGCTAGGATAATGGTGATTTTTTTCATAGCACAGGAGCGCAAACGTCGCCATTTGGTGACTACCGACATCCAGTAAAGTCCACATATGCATATACGTTGAACCCATTCACCCCATCCCGTAATCGGTGTTGCCAATTTTAGAGTTTAATTTACTTGTTATGTATTCTGTAGAACGAATTAACTTATGTATGTGTGTGTGCACAGACTAAACAAATGGAACTGTCGGCCAACGTATGTATCCCATCATATTATCTCTCTCTCTCATTACAGAGTCTTACTTCTCGTCTTTTTTATGATCTCATTAATACGGACAGTAATGTGTGCTAACCCTACGCCACTGCCCATCATAGCGTTGAGGAAATTTGATACATCGCGAATATATGTAAATGTTTTGCTCACAAAATGTCAGCCGACGATTCAACGAAACAAGACAATCGGTTATAAAACTACCCACACATAGGACTTCCAACGATGGCATTTAGGGATGTACATGATACTTTTATTGGAACTAGTGATCGCCCTAAGATCGAAATACGATTTTAATTATAAAGAAAAAACACTATTCCGTTTCAAATGCAGTATGACTGTATTGAAGTTAAATGTGGGTACTTCAATAAAAAGGATATTGTCACTTACGTGTATTAAATAAGTTCATGCATTGTGCTTGCCGTGCTTTGTGTATGCTTTAATAGAAGTTAAATGTGGGTACTTCAATAAAAAGGATATTGTTACTTACGTGTATTAAATAAGTTCATGCATTGTGCTTGCCGTGCTTTGTGTATGCTTTAATAGAAGTTAAATGTGGGTACTTCAATAAAAAGGATATTGTCACTTACGTGTATTAAATAAGTTCATGCATTGTGCTTGCCGTGCTTTGTGTATGCTTTAATAGAAAAAAAAAACCACGCATATTACACTAAAATATTATCTTTCTGCACATCTTATCCATACAGCCTTCAATTGTACCAAATCTCAGAATCCTACATTCACCAAATCTTTTGAAAAATGGTTGGATATTTTTCTTCACACATATAGCGATTAGTTTATCTCTAGGACTGAAGATTTCCATTTAAAGACCACTTCATCACTCATATATTTTTTTTAAATATCACGTATATATAGGGACGTGACAAGATTCCAGGTCTGTATTGGATTCCTGCATGCAATATAATAAAGTTTCTTGAGACCCGTTACTTGTACTAAAAAAACATATTTAAAAGGATCTAAACTCTTCCGAGGGAAAAGATTTTTAACTTCTTTTTTGGGCACATTTAAATGTATCCATGGAATCGACGTTTCTTACGCCCCTGATAAATCTACAAGAAAATTGAAACCTCAATTAGGGCACTAGTAGACGCAGCCTTGAGGCTTATAGATGCGAGTCATAGGATGGCACCCCATGCACGCCATGTCTGCTCTCATGCCGCAAGCTCGCACAAAGAGAACTTTGCAGAGATGGTGGCAACGTTCAAAATCATTCACAACAAAGAAGGTTAGAACTTGTCCTTATCTGTTAAGAGCTTCAAATGCCTAAACCTTTGTTTTTCAGAAGCAATTTGTAAATCCTACCTACGAGGCTTATTGATTCTAATTAATATGATGCTTGCAAATGTCGCAACCCTATCTACATACCCGGGCAACAAAAACGCAAGCGCGTCCCTATCCATAAGGAGGCTCAAGGATACCTTCAGCTTATTCGGAAGGTACATGGCGCTGGTTACATCACATCTGCTGCTTAAGGAGTGTAGATTGGAAATATGAAATCGTGTATCGTTAATTATTGATTCACGGTAAGTGCGCCGCCATGTTGGTGCGGCCATGATGCGACTTCCGCTGCGCGCGCGCCGCCGCATGCTAATGCCGCCGTGTCCTGTTTCAGTTCCACTGTGCTGTATGTACATGTGACAACATCGCACACTGATCTCTATATTACTGGGTAGTCGATACTGTGGTTTGAGTAGTAAGTAGTACATTTTGCATTACTGCAGAATCGGGTTCGCACGACCGAGTACGTTTACCTTTCGCTCACATGTCACCGAAAATTGATAGATATGCTGAAGAGATAAGGGAAGGGGTATGCATTACCATTATGCGGATGTCTATAACGTAGACGATACCCCGCTAAAGATGCCTGCCTGAGTCACACATACACCATATGTGTTCACCACCAACTGCTAACAGATAATAATCGATCAGTAACATTTAACTCATGCGCGATGATGTTCAATTGTTCTATCGTAAGCCACCGACTACCGGTAATACTTCAGATTTTGGAGTGAAACAGGGTATGTATCATCTATCTAGTTATATGGGGATCATTGACTCAGGCACTTTACTATAAAACTGGAATCTTTTTAAGGGAACTTTGATAAAAAGATTTCGACCGTCTGTAAACGTAAGTAATAGTCATTCGTATCACCGAGGATATAGGAGGTAGTGCCATGCTGCATAGGAGGAGGTAGTGCCATGCATAATGCATGACATTACAGCCTCCTATGCAACGGAATTGGTCCGGCACGACCGGGGAGGTACCACTCGCTCACATTATACCGCTGTAAAGTGACATCTTCAGTGTCGCGCTTCGTGCGGTTTGTGAGTAGCCGGTGGCATAGTAATTATGTCGATGTCGTAAAAAGGCTCCGATTTCTCGTTTGCCCCCTATTCTATAAAAAAAGTATCCCTTACTAGTAATACACAGACGTGAAGTACTGTTGAGTTGAGCGATTTGTGAGAGTGGTGCATCACAGCGGGATGCATCTCTTTCATCTGTGGGAGAGTGCGGGTTCGGGCCTTCTTACGACTCCAAACCTTGTTTCGCACTCGTAGCACATTACTATGAAGTAATCCGATGAGGTTGTAGCGGGCTTCCCTTTGCTTCCACAAATTAAGTTCAGGTCCAGAAGAGAAACTGTTATAGTTAATGTTCACACAATGCTAGTTACATTACTCGTCCGTAACGGCTTTACCAAATTCTATATGCTTATTCAATAGCTCTGAGCGGCTAATATCTATTTTTATACACCTAAGTGATAAGGGATGTTCACCCTTAACATTTTTTTAATGTCTACGCGTTACTTCGGCAAGAAATTCAATTGACAGTACAGCGCCTGTCGGGACAGCTAATAGTAAATGTATATTGCTGTTTGTGTGGAATTCCTTTGGTCGTTGCAAAAAAATGATTGTTTATAAATAAATAATAATAAATAAATAAATAAAGTTCTACTGCACGCCAAAAGAATGTTGATGATGATCGGCGACTAGGTCCATTTTATGTTCGTCTTCAATCTTCAACAATTCCTTACTGCCAGTGGTCGTTGCGTCACAAGTCCGACCCACTCCACACCCATGTTTGGATGTCTACAATTGCTCGGTTTTGTCTGAAACACCTAACATAAGAACCTTATTGATCTATCAAGTTTGTGAGTAACAACTCATTGCAACAAGAATGATTTTACGGATTTTATCACGGTTTATTTAATTATTTAACTAGCGCGAAGTTTACGTAACGTTTACGTGACATCGGACTAGTGCAATAATTGAGTAAATCGCGATAAAGTCAGTAAAAGTAGTTTTATTGCAATAGGGACCTTATATTTAAAAGTAACTTTTCTTTACGCATTAAACATTACAAAGTTATAAGTTGGAAAGATTCTTTTCTGTGATTTTTGTTTTTTTTTTTTTGTAGTATAGGGTGACCAACGAACGGGCCGGAACTTTTTGATAACCAATGACGCACATAGACATCCACATAATAGTTATGCAAATGCGTTACCCTCCTTTCCTCCTCCCCTCCATATGATTAGAAAATTAGCAATTTTCTGATTTTCGCTTATTTATTTAATATTATACTATAAGAAAGTAAGATTTGATCACATCACAAAAGATATACCCTAACAGTTAAAGACAGAACAATAAAAATTTTATAGGTAGTGTACCAAATTATTTTTGTTTCTTTCTATGAGATAGAGGACATACGAGCAGGTAGGTAGCGACTACCGCCGCCCATAGACATCTGTTATTTATGTTCAGTAATAGCTAGACAGGCAGGGCATAGTACCTAACACAGATTTAGGCATTGCAGAACTCAGTAATTGATATGTATTTCGCCACTGATCAAAATAAAAGGGCGAAAGTGCGCTAAGAGACACGACAAAAGGCCAAATGGCAACGTGTTTGCCACTGTTCTGGAATGTTCTACTGAACCAACTTTTCGTACCCACGTTCCTCGTACGGAAGTCAGAACCCTCGATTCGCTTATGCGGCTCCCACTTGAGTTTGTTTCCCGTAGTGTCTGAATCTCGTTCGACCCAAAACCTAGTCTTGTCAGCCGACGAGTATTCACATCTATCCGATGGCTTTCAGTTCGTAAACCTTTATGCCGCCGGTATAATGTGAGCGAAAGTTACTTACCCGGTCGCGTCGACCCCATGTAGTCGCAATAGAACAATGACTGCAGTGTCAATGCAGCATTGCGTATTCGATTCGATCTTATATAATATTAACTACAAAACAGATTATTATGAAGTTTCCTATTTTTTAGTATAGGGGCAAACGAGGAATCGGACCCTTGTAACGATGACCGATGCTCATGGTCATCCGCATTTTTGTTGACATGCAGATGCGTTGCCCTCCTTTCCTCCTACCGTCGATGGGCCGCCGGCAACTCTCAAACTAGACGAAATGCCGCTGCGTAGCTGTCATTTTACGGTGGTGTCACGAGAGATACCTCCCCGGCCGTGCCGGCCAAATTCCGCTGCAACGCAGCATGGCACTGACTCGTCCTAAACGTGAACCCAGTCGCGGGATGCAGCTAGCATTTTATATAAACTCGTAGAGAAGCCGACACAGGAGCAGAATTATATTTCTCGGAACACCCATTTATTTGTGTCACAGTCGTAAAGTCAGAAATAGACGCCGTATCAGCGTGTATTCCTGTCACGGACGTGGCCAGATAGACTGCAAGGCAGCACTCGGCTATCGGAATAACTCACCGGGAAGTGATAACGACTGTTCACACTAGGGTTGCCATTTTACGAGGATGTAGTGCCACGCTGCTTAGGAGAAGGCAGTGCCACGCTGCTTAGGAGAAGGCAGTGCCACGCTGCTTAGGAGAAGGCAGTGCCACGCTGCTTAGGAGAAGGCAGTGCCATGCCGCTTAGGAGAAGGTAGTGCCACGCTGCTTAGGAGAAGGTAGTGCCATGCTGCTTAGGAGAAGGTAGTGTCACGCTGCTTAGGAGAAGGCAGTGCCATGCATGGTACGTAATAATAATATAACATCCATAACAGTACATCCTCCTATGCAAAGGAGTTGGGCCGGCACGACCGGGGAAATACCTCTCGCTCACTTGATACCGCCGTAAACTCACTTGATGTCGCTGTCACGTTTCGTGTGGATTGTGAGTAGCCGGTGGCCCAAGGGGGGGGAGGTCACGAGGGCAACGCATCTGCGTTACAATCATGCGAATGTCCGTGGCGGCGATAGTCATCAAAAAGCGTTTGAATGTTGAAGTGTTTGATATGCTTAACGGAATATTGACTTAATTAAACGAATTGCACAAGACGAGCCTCTAAAGCGGGTTCATCCTACCAGTTGACACTTTGGCAGTCCAGACACTCCAAAAAAATATACCCTAACAAAACAAAATTGAGTTATGTGACTGTTATTGTCAACATAAATTATACATTACGTTATATATTTTCATGATTAAAGCCCAAGAATTTGTTAAATTTTGCAATTGAGTTTTTTTCACAAGGATTTTGTTCTGAAATACGTAAAATATTTGTTATGTGAAACGTACTTTAGCTCATTTACATAAAAAAAACGGGATGATGTACATCTTCCATTGTTTTTATTTATTTCAACACTTATCGATCTATCGATAGATTTAGCCATAACTATTTATTAATATTAGTAAGTAAACAACTAGGTATCTATGCAAATAAATTTCAATACAAGATACATAATATAGTCACGACAATAATAATTAGATATTTAGAAAATAGAAATTACCTAATAAATATAAAATCGATCTTTAAATTAAACCAAAAATTAGAATTCCGTAATCCAATAAAAAATCATACATCATAATATACTAGTCAATGTATATCTTACACAGGGCTACACAAAGTGATTATTAATGTACCTTAATTAGAAAATCCAGAACTTTCAAAATGAGTCTTCTTATCTGGCAACCCTAACTATGATCTGCATTATTTTTATTATAGACCTTATGTGTATCGACATAAGATAGTTTGAAGTAACTGATGTCGTTTGAGCAGTGAATAGAATTCTCGGTAAATTGATTTTATAAAATGAATCTATCAAACTGATAATGTTCAGTAAAACAGGACACTTTTGCCTCCCCAAATCACGTTTCCTTACGACCTTATTAAATTACTTAACTAGCGATCCTCCCCGACTTCGCCCGTGAGTAGCAGTAACTTCCTCGGGAATCGCTCTATCCATAGGTAAAAATAGCATGAAAATCTGTTTAGTAAAATGTATCACAGCTTTTGAGGACATTGTTTATAATTGAATATCCCTGTGTTCCGTACAATGTACGCCACATTTGACGGAAGGTCATATTGTTGTTTTAATTACTGTTCAACTTCCGACCGGGAATGTGATGGCCACAGCTGATCCGCCGGGCTTGTTGTTCTTTAAAAAAGGCTTGCGTCCGGTACCGGACGGAAATGGGCTGAGGATGATAATGAATGAAGGAAGGCTGTTCTGTTTTCTGTCACCCACGCGGAACGACGAATTTCAATACTGTCCCACCTAAGATATTTTTAGTGATGTGGTAGACGTTTGATTATACGTAGTTTCAGAATTTTATATGCTATGTCTTGGAGTCTACTTAGTTTGAAAGCTTTTCTTTTGGTGTTGAATTATCACGTGGTATGAAATAAATATAAGGTGTAAAAATACGTGATCAGTCAAGTGTAACATTAGTTAAACACTTTACCGCTCTTATATTATGTGTCTTCTTAAGGAGCAAACTTCAGTCGTGTGTCAGACCAGACACGTGGCGTATTTTTTTCAATTAAAATAGAGTAAAAGAGAAGTAATCCAGTGATTCAGTTTTTGTTTGTTACTACTATTATACTAACACTACTTCTATGGAAAGCTGGTGCTGGTCCCCACGCTAGTTATGAACGAGATGATGATGACCAGCAGATGGCGTTGAGAAGAATAAAGGCAAAGGAACTAAAAACAATGCGTACAATGCAAGGTGCGAGTGTATTTTTTGCAGTTCACCCCTTCGGAGAGCTGAATACGAGCGAGGAGTCGGCAGCCCCCGGCCCCAGACACCACCCCGCATGTGGCCGGAGAGGAAATGACATGTGGTGCCCGAAATCTGCCGTCATCGCAACATGTGGACATGACAGTGGAGATAATGACTACATACAAACCCACGTGAAAATGTCATTATTTCTATATCCTATGTGTTATTTTGATCAATAAGCGATATTATTGGCAAGTTTCACTAAAACCCATTCAGTAGTTTTTACGTGAAAGAGTCACAAACATCCATCCATACTTACAAACTTTCGCGTTTCTAACATTAGTAGTATCATTAGTGATAGGTATATAGCCTTGTTTATATAGTTAAAGATTAAATAATATAGACACTTCAAATGTAAAATTTATCAAGTTTTATTAATATTAACCCATTAGTGCATAACGTTCGATAAATCTGACGCCAAATAAATGTTATTTTAGGAGTTATATATATTTTACTAACCGTTTATTTTTTTTTAAACAGTAGTGTAATATATATTTGAAGTGGTAATACTGTTGGTATGACACTTCAGCAACGCGCCTGCTCGTCAATTGTCAATTTGAAAAGTGGCGGCACGCCATTTTTTTAAATTGACAATTGACAATTATAAGGTCAAAATTTTTTGCGGCGAAGGTAAGAATATATTGTGTTATTGTTGTATTTTGCGATGTTTTATGGGTAAAAAACGGATATTTTGCTTGCTAAACCATTACACTATTTATTTTCAATATAATTTTTACGTGGCCCCTGTTATTGTGAAGGCTGTGCTTGAAGGCTCTGCTTGCTAATTATGTACTGTCCGATATATCGCACGCTATACACGGCGCGTGCTTCATGTGGTGTTTTCTCGAATTGTTACAGCTTGCAAGTTCATGAAATATTATCTGCTTTGGAGTGTGAGTAAATTATAATTTACGTTGAGCCCCCTATTGAGCATGCGATCAGGTCACTGATGAAGACAGTGACAAGTCCGATGAGGAGCATGGTGCGAACCAAAATCACTTAAGACGAAGACTGCTGGAAACTAGCTGCGAACTGCAACGTTTTTGAGGTGATACAATTGTTTCTAGTCCATCAACGACTACAGCCTTCAGTTCAAATACGCAAAGATCGTCAAATGATAATTCTTTATCAAGTAGCGATAGTGAAGACGAGCAGCCCCTTTCTAATTTCATTTCCCACAAGTCATCAAGGTATGCACAGCTAAAAAGAAAACATCTACACATTGGAAAAAAGAGGAACCCGCTTTTATTTGTACTGAATATCGTCCACAGTCACCATTAGATGAAAGTAAAGCATGTTAAAAATTCAAGAGGGAAGCGCGAGGTCATTACGATTACCGATTAGCTGATGATGTCTTCGTATGTCGGTGGAATGATAACAATGTTGTTACAGTAGCCACTAACTTTGAAAATCTTGCAATTACATCTGCAACCCGCTGGTCTAACGAAAAAAAAGCTAAAGTGCAAGTCCCTCAGCCATCACTTATTTCAAATTACAATAAGTATATGGGTGGAAGCGAACTCGGATGCGAATAAAGAAGTGGCGGTGGCCCATATTTCATATTTGCATATGTAGTAGTGTCGGTAGTAAACGCCTGGTCACTTGCTCGGAAGGATGGCTGCACGAGTCCTTATTCGTTTATAGACGGTTCATAGCAAGACGTTTGCTTTCCACACATGGCATACCGCCGCGTTAAGGCCGCGAGCCAGCAAAACCAATATGTACCATGGGATACGATGGTAAAGGACATTGGCTGGTCCCAATAAATACTCAACGTCGGTGTGCAAATCAATGTGGCGGGAAAATTAAATTCCAGTGTCGGAAATGTGATGTAGGCCTTCACCCGAAATGTCCCGTGTCCACGTCGTAAATGAAAACCTATCTATTTTGTCTTGCTTATTATAGTAAATTTATTCATGAAAGTCGTACTTTTGTTAACATATTTCTTTAACATCTACAGTGTCCGCCTGTCCGATTTATCATTCATATTGATTAAACATTTTATATAATTTAATGGTCAAATATATTCGAAATGAAAATATATTACAGTGATCGTAATGAAAAAGGCGTTAATAAACTTTATGCACTAATGGGTTAAACTGGAAATCGGCAAAGGCATGTTATATTTAATATACGTACGATATAGAATTACAAAGTAATAGAATGTTTTGCTTTTATTAGTTAATATGGATGTTTATAAGTTATATACATAAATACTACTTACGTACATAATATATCTTATATCATATGCTACATAATTATTTGTAAGTTATAATGCACATTTTAACTATTAGAAATTCAATTTTTGGCCGCAAGCTCATTGTTTTGTTCGACGTGAATGACAAATATTAATTTCTAAAAAAAATACGTTTTCGGGGTCCCAGTGGTATTCTTTGTGAGCGGATAAATGTGAAATAAACCCCGATAAAAATGTGATGATTCTCTTCTTTTATTCACAATAATTTTTCGCGTGCCACTAGCTGTGGTATATATTTCAAAGTTATGATTGACTAACCATGCGTCATGGTCTCCAATGGTAAAATTTGAATATTCGCCAATAATTTCAGGCTGTTACATTAATACGCAATATATTTTCTACATCATCAAAATATTCGACACGAAGCTATAAAAGTTATTTTAAAAGTATAAATATATATTAGATATAATATTTTTAATGCATAATAATAAAATGTACGGCATGTCCATATTCTGCAAACGGGCGCGCTGGGGAACACCTGCCGGGACATTCCGTCCTTTGCAGGGCTTCGGTCGCAAACTTCTCCAAATTTAAATTCCTTATTGTTTCGTTTTTTTTTTAACAATTTGCACAAAATCACAACGAGTTTTATTTGAAATGGTTGTAGTTTTAAATTAATTATAATACCGATGCCCATAGAGATCGTTCTAAACATAATTATTGTGCAAACGTGATGTTTCTCCCCTAATCCATTGAGCCACCGGAAGCTAAATCAGCATAAAACCGGCATCCATACCATACCTTATTAACTCTTCTATCATTTAGGCAAAAAAACCATTCTAGTCTAGATGTTACCCCGTACACTCAGAATGATGGAAAGACAGAAAACATAGAAAAATACCTATATCAATTATATAACACATATACAAAAATAACACTCCTTGAATATCATAATATTGACATTTCATTTGTCATAGTTGCACGCGATGACCAAATGCCAATTTTTTTTTTTCACTTCACATAGTAATGATTCTGCATGAGATTTTTTAGATTATTGAGATGGTGTCCATACCTTTTTTAGTGTTCCGTAACCCAACGGCAAAAAAGTAAACCCTTATAATTTCGTCATGTCCGTCTGACCTTCCGTATGGCACAGACTCGCTCTTGGCCGGTCCACTTAGTCACTCAGTACCAAAAACTGATTTGGTAAATAATTTCGCCATCATCTGTAGGACATTTCCCATTTTCCCTCGCTTAGTTGCGTCACTGACGACGCGGCAAGAAAACGTTGGGAAATCGTCCCTGTCACACTGTATAGGCGAATTTAAATTGCACAACCGCAGCCACTCCGACGTGGGTCAAGTCCAGTGACATCACTATGTCGTTCGGGACCTGCGTCCAGCTCACCGTGTTATGTTGCGCCGAGGAAATTTTAGCTAACGTGCGCGAGCTGCCCTCGACTCAGTCTCTGGCCATGATAATAATAGTTAAATAGGCTATTATAAACATTCTCATATCGGAATGCATCTCTCCCATCAGCGGGAGAGTGTTAGAGTCGGTCCCTTTTCAGACCACCAAACCATGTCTGGGCGCCCGACGAGCACTCATAGCTGTCCGATAAAGCTCTTCGCTTGCACTGCACACAAAAAAAAAGATAGGTTCATGATGGCAGTATAGCGTAAGATCACTCACCTCAATACCAAATATGGATAGCTGATACACATGGGGTAATTTTAAAAATATAGGTAAGATTGGACGACTTCAACGTCTCTGCATATTACTCAAAGAACTACATTGAACGTTGTAGCGGCATAAAGCTTTCAGGCATTAACTTATTTGAAATCTATGAACTTACACGATGTAGTTATGTGTGAATACAATTTTAATTTAAATTACATGCTTGTTGAAAATGTTACAATGACTCTGTACAGATCCAGCAGTCCATAAGTGTTGAGTTCAACGCGTAAGGCAAATGGAATAAAAATAAGGCCATTATCACTATTTGGCGTTAAAAACCGCTAATTATCACGCGACCTCCGACCTCTAATAGACCTCCTCCACACACTGGGTCGTTTCGAAAACACCCATTAAAGCTCTTATCAGTTATCACTGTCTGCTTCATTCATAACTTCCCTGATAAGGCACCAACTCTTGACACTAGATATTTGACATGTGACTGAGTATAAAAACAACTCGCGATATACGCTCGAATTATTTAGTTTTAATTATCATCAGCTTGGCGACTTCGGACGATTATCCTGAGAGAATAAAAACGGTGAACTATTGTTGAGTGTTAAATCCGCCAAAAATCTGTGAACCTGACATCTTAGTTTTTATTTACAAAACTGTGAACCCGACATATTAATTTTCATCCACGAAACCGTGAACCCGACATCTTATCTTCCATTCACAAAATTGCGAACACGGTGTCTAGTTTTTATCTACATAACTGGAAACTCGACATCTTAGTTTTCATCCACAAAACTATGAAGCCTACCTGGTAACCTTCATCCAGAAAACTGTGCTCCAGACAAGTTAACTTTCATCCAGAAAACTGTGAACCTTACATGTTAATTTTCATCAAAAAAAAACTACTGTTTCGTTTCATTAGACTATTAGTTGGATCGATCTAACAGTCCGGAAAAAATATTCCGGCCCGTTCGCCGGTTCTATCTGGCCAGATGAAAAATTGATGGAAAAGCTATTGTTGACATGTCAATTGCTCCAGTTGTTTCACGACTTTCGCTAGACCTCATACTTCAAGACAGACGATTGCTAAATTGAAAGAGCGACGGTTGTAATGTCTCCGACTCCCGTCATACTCCCCTGACCTTACTCCGGTCCAATATTTTTTCACCATTTGGACAATATCTTACTAGAGAAAAATTCAATATCTATTAAGAACCAATGTCTGTAGCGATATAGTGTAAAGAACATCACTCCAAAAAGATCTGTGCATGAACAATCTAGAACCAAATATTTTATTCCTTTCTGACTGCTAGTATGTTATATTATATACTCTTATTACCTAACGAGCAGACGTAAACGTGTATCTTTACATAACTAACAAAGTAAATATAATATGCGATGTACGCTGCACGATATAATGACTATAGAAACATGAATGAGCTCTGCAATTGATAAAGTTTAATGGGCCCGTCTGAATGGGGACAGAGCACCTGCCGCGCCAGGTGTGCCCCGCCGGAGCCCCGAGACAATGCGGGCAAGAGAAACGCGAATCGAGATAACGATCTAAACTCGATCCCAACGAATCATCACTCAAGTTTGTTTTTATTTTCAAGATAAGATATCTGATTGTCGGACATGGTTTTGTTAATTGCGGCCCAAAAGAGCAGTCAGCACTTCTTTACTTACGCCCATAAAGCACAACCACAAGTGCGATCAGAGCTGCACAAAATAGCATAATATATTATCACATCATGCTTCTGTAAGAGCCTGCCATACCGTATTGTAGCTACATTGGATCGGATCGATCGGTGAGGTACCTCTCACTTACGTGGTACCGCCGTAACTGGTGACCCATTGAAGAGAGAATGAGGGCTCTGAGCGACACACGACGTCGAGCTGCCCCCTTCGTTAGAAAGGGGGCGAGGGTACCCGGTCCCCTCGGCCAAAATAATAATAGTCATTTTAGATAATCTTAAATAAATGACAAGATGCATCCTTCCCATCTGCGGGAAAGGACGGGGATGCGGGAATCTCACATAGACCGCGCTCGACGAAGCTGCACTGGCCACTTCCGCCAGCACAGAGCAGTCGAAAAAACGGACGTTATGAAAACACTATTTGTAACCTTCCCGCTTTACGCTTTTAATGGACAGGATGTCGCGTGTCTTGCCTTTTCCGGCCTAGGAAAGGAGGCCAGTTGTGGATGGCTATGAACGTCGGCACTCGTCAATTATTTCCTTTGCTCTTTTGCCCCTATATTATAAGAAACGCCAGTATAGTCCATATCACTACGTCTCCAGTTTTGTACGCCAGATCTACTTGCAATGCAGCAATAAAACTATCAAGTATACTATTATTGTTATTAATAGCCTAGTGTGTATACACCGCGCTGCATATAAATCTGTAGAGCGGTACCACAGGGAGCGTATTATATCGCATTTACAATATCACAAGTTACGACATTATTTGCCGATGATAGCACAGTAACAGTAATTTGTATTGACATTAATGCTTATGTAACCTACATATCATATAAGTATATTAAATCGACAATTGAATGGCTTATTGATAAGAATTTAAAAATAAATTTCAAAGTGCAAACTAATATTATGCATTTTAATCAGAGAATACAAAATAGATCCAATTTGAATTTGGTATATAATGGTAAGAACATTGATCAAGTAGAATCCACGAAAGAACTATAAATAACAATAATTTTTTGGACGTTTCTTACACTGGCCATATCAGTGAATATAAACACATTAATTACTGCACATTACGGTATTGCTGAAGCTGGTCTAAGATACGGTATTATTTTCTGGGGAAATTCTAAGGATAAGCAATTAATATTTCAAATTCAAAAAGCATACATACAGCTATGTTCAAAATTAGAATGTCGGATAGTGGTGAACACTTATTCGTGAAGCATTTTTAACGCTTCCGTCTCTGTAGCTACAGGAATTATCATGGTTTGTAAAAAAGAATATCCATCTCATTCCTCGAGCATCGGACTTTATAACACGAAACAGGCGTAAATCATTACGCTTGTTTCGTGCGTCTATCAAAACTTTGTATACGAACCTGTAAGACAATTAATGTCGAAAATATATTTTATACGGGTCCCAAGATTTGTAACAAATTGCCAAAGAATCTGAAGAAGCTTAATATAAAACTCAAAAAATTATTAGCAGAAAAGTGTAACCTTATTAATACATGATTATCTAAATGACAAGTTTTATTTTAATGTATTAGGTAAATCTTAATTTTAATTTCTATTTGTGTTTTTGCCTTTAAATTGAATATATCATCTATTATTTTGTGACAATTTGTAATTTTTTGACATGATGTTATGTTAGATGTATTTTAAAATGGAATTGTTCTCTTTGATCTATTCATTTGCACACTAACGATAGTATAACGTTCTTTTCTTACATCAAAGTGTACATATGTTAATGCCAATAAAATCTTATCTTTGTGTCCCACAGCTGGGCAAAGGTCTCACTTCTCACGCCTCTCCGTTTAGAGGTAGATTCGGCCAATCCTTCCGAAAGTAGTCTAGATCGTCTCGCCATCGCCGACGAGGCCTGTCGATGTTACTTATATGGTACAGTTTAAACAGCTCTTATCCGTAAAAGGCAATTGATGTGAGCGTTCCCACAGATATGATAAACGCGTATGTAGTCGGCTTATGAACCGTATCGATTAAGGCCTTCACATTATTGTAATACTTCTTAGTCAATTTAGTTTAGAACTAATTGCGTACTTCCCGCACTTCGACTAGTTTCTAATGACCTCCAGCGTTACTGAATATTACATCAAATTACAATCAGTGGACGACAATTAATCTTGTTTTTTTTTATAGCATCGGGGGTCGAACTAGCAATCGTTGCCGGATAGTGTCAACTACATTTCCCAATGGGTCACAGACTACTCACAGACTGCAAAAGCATGAGTATCACTCTACGTCCCCGTTCGAGCTGACCCCATTCAGCTACAATGGCGTACATTATATTTTTAAATATCTATTATAATAATAATATCTGTGGCCTTTTTCTTCTTTACTTATCGCACCACGTTAGGCTGATCCAGTGGTAAAAGAACTTGTGTTACAGGTACTAGACAACGGATATTTAACAAATTTTGTTAATAAGGGAAATAATACAGTAGTACTATTTCCCAAATAAGATTTTAAAAAATAGAGCGACAAAGTTTCTCGCATTGTTTGTTACGGGAGATTTTCGAAAGTACTGATCCGATTATGAAATTGTTTTCACTAACTGAAAGCTATACAATTTAGAAGTGAAATATAACATATTTTATTATACACACGCAACATTACTCCAGCTCCATAATGGAGTGGGCAGAGAGCTCTGAGCACATACTCTCCTGACATATCAAAAATAATTTTTGTTTGATTGTTATCTTCGGTGTGTGAGTAGTCGGTGGCTCAGTGGTTTGGTGAGATGGAGGGTAACGCATCTGCATATGCGGATGTTAATTGGTGTCGGTAGAATTGCACCGACTGCTCGTTTCTCCCCTATGCTATAAAAACAAAATTATAATAGAATACGCAGTAAATGTACAATAGGAAAATAAAACGTATAAGTTTCAGGGGTTTTGATTTTACTTAGCAAATTTAGTTTTATATTTCTGTATCCAAAAGTTGACCTCTGGGAAAAAGCTCTAAAAGTACCCTATGAACGTATCTACTCTCCCTACCTGCTACAGGTTCTCTAAAATAGATAAAGCCGAATATTGCATAGCCGTTATAACAACAAACAAATAACTGAAATCTCCATACAAATAATGTTAAAAAAATCATTCGGTACGTATTTAACATTTTTATTATAGAAATACATATAAACATCCATGCTCTAGGCGGGATTCGAACCCGCGACCTCTGGCGTGACATGCGGACTAACCGCCACTTCACCAACTGAGCCAGCCGGACGTCATATAATGTGTCACTATTATGTAGAAATACAACTCACTTGTAGTGTGTAATAGACCGTTCATGCAGAATCACGTAGAGAACCCACTTTTCATAATGCTCACGCTGTGTGATGAGACCAGGCCCCCCACAGATGGGGGAGATGCATCCCGGTATCCGGTTATAATAACTAAATACTATTTTTATATCCTATAGCGCTATAGCTATCTGAATGAAAAGTCCACTGTGAAGATGTACCCAATATCTCATTTTCAATTTTTTGCAATTAAAAATGATAATATAAAAATAATAATTAATTTTCCGATTAAATTAAGGCTGATATACCAAGAGGCCTTGTTAATAGAAATGTTATGTAACCTTCCGTTAAATTAAGTATCAGAACTGATCGATTAGTATCAACGTTACCGAATAGCGCAATTTCTAATCATCTACTTCCTAATACACTTTAAAACATCGATTAATTGCATACTTAATACCTAATGTTCGGTGCATATGCGGATGCGAGTTTTTATGTTGAGTATCATATTAATTAGGCTCGACGCGAGTAGGTGCGTTCCCACGCTGCGCCCGCGCGGCCGGAAACCGTTCCCGCCTCTCCCCGTTCGGTTTCCCCTTCACCTCCCTGTCAGTGTTACCAACTTAAGACTTTCTGTCCTAAATTGAGGACACGAAAAGGCCTTTTTTGTCCTTAAATAAAACGGTCAATTTTAGGCCATGATTAAAGATTACAAATAAAAGTGAAAAAATTAAACGTCTTTTACTGGAAACATGTCTCATGAATATATATATATATATATGTGACTGTTTCCTTTATATGAGACGAAAATTATTATGTTAACTATTAAAAGGAATTCCTCGTCTATCATCAGATCTCATGTTACAAGCATACTACGCATGATTTTTTAGGGTTTAAAATGCATTTAGGGATTTTGATGTTACATTTTTAATTTAGGGGTATCCAATTTTAGGTGTTGGCAACACTGCCCCCGCCCCCGCTGCACCGCGCCTAAGCCGAAGCTCGTACGCTCACGCACGCTCCCTACGAGCGTTAGCGGCGCAACTAAACTGGAGGCACGTAGCACCGCGCACGCAATACATATGGCGAAAGCCATTGAGAGTATCGAAACTGTTGTGTTCGTTTCCGCCCAGCATTAGAAGGGTCCGGAAGTTGTTTTTGTGGTGTGTCATGTTCTGCCGAATGCTTTATGTGTGACGGTTACGTCTTTTTACAAACCGGAAGGGGGTTATTGTGTCCGTATTTCCGGACGGTTTCCGGTTTTGTTAAATAGCTTTGTCAACGTCACGGCTGTACAAATTGTTATTTTAAAAGATTTGTAAGTTAAATAAGATACAAAACATTTCATTCATCAGCCTTTGTGCCCGCAGATGAATGCCTCTCGATGAAAGTCAAGACCGCCTGTTGCTGATCCCTTCCTTGCATGCATTTACGTTTTTATTGATACCTGGTAATGTTAAGAACTTCGTAAACATATTTAATGACTATAATTGACCGGCTTCCCACGGAATTATTAATTTCAAAAGTATAAAAAATATAAATATTAATTTTGGCCACATTACACGTGTTCAATGACAACAAATTAAATTTAGGACAGAACAACGTCTGTCGAGAGTGCTAGTTGTCAATAATTTCTGCAGCTAAACAAGTATTTACTTTGATATTTTCTTCACACTTTGATTACATTATCGAAGTTTCGATAATGATCAAAACGTTTTAGAAAATGTTATATAGCCTACTTAAGATAAAGTACGATTCTAATGGTAAAATAATTCTTCAAATCGGTCCAATCCTTTCGGAGCATATTCAATGCAAACAAACAAACAATTACACAAACGAACAAATAATTGAATGTTTCTTTATTTATTATTTGTCTATACATTAGTATATGCAAATAATTCACAGGCTGACGGTGAGGCATCGTAGGTGTTAATTGTTTCTAAATCTGAACTAAAATTGTTTGGTTTTCCGTTGTTCTCCTTTAATTTTTCTTTTTAGATTTGACCAAACTTTGTTTTTTCTTTATTTATCTGCAGGATACAGGTAGGTAGGTAGGTAATGGCATTTTGTTTTCTTTTTTTAAGTAAATAAACTATAAGTCGGCTTTTATAGTATTTGGCCAGTGCATCGAACTTGTTAGTCACCAAACTTACCAAATTAATATGAATTATCAGTTTTAGACATATTTGTGGTCCTGGGGGCCAAAAAAAGGGAAATGTATCTGGAAAGATCCATACGCATGGATCGTCGATCGAAAGCTGATGCCACGTTTGGGGAACATGAGGGGAACATGAGGGGAACTTGAGGAGTTGGTTGATAGTGCAGATGGGAAAGTCATCTCCGTGCAGTCGCTCCAGGGTTGGAGGTGATGGTGGGGCATAGAAATTACTTAGTAATTATAGTTCTCTGAAAGATAGAAAAGTTGTAGAATAGGACATAGGCTGACATTATTATTTCTTAAACTCTCAGAGTCGGAGCTACGCAGGTGAAACCGTGGTGCTCAGCTAGTACACATACAAACAAACGAGTGTGTTTTACACTACACGACTGAAGTAAAAAGTCTTTAGTTATACGAAACATATGTACGCCAGGAAGAGCAAAAGAGAAAGAGAACGCGTACAGCGCCTCTCTCTCTCTCTTTCTCTCTCTCTCTCTCCGTTTTGTCCTTACAGTAATATACGAAACAGAAATCTCCCTATTCCTATCTTTGCTAACTTATATTTCTTTCTCAAACTCCGTTAGCCTCGTTTCCGTAACGCCGTTGTCACGCACACACCAGGCCAATCCCCAAATTAAGCGAGCGTAAAGACAATTTGCTTCTAGAATATTATGAAGGAGCTATAATCACTCTATCGCCGCTTGGACTATACAAAACATGTAACTCCATTATAATGAACGTCAAGACTTCCTGTTGTAAAGCACGCCCCGCTCGTCTTGGATGGGCTATAAAACGTATTATCTGATCGATCTTGTTTACCGGTTCTAATTTAATCGAAAACTAACAATGACTGGACCGCTATATGGATTTCCTATATATATTCGCTAAAAGAGCAGTCGGGCTGCTCTTTTGTTATAAAAAAATATGTGTAGTTGCAATATATTGTACGCGAGTGCAACTGCGGGACACAACCAGTTACACTTAAAGATATGTTTATCCATCATCATTTTATCTTTCCCACTTATCTATAGGATGAATGACCTGTAACATTTTAAATATGTATTAATATTAATTGCAATAAATTAATTATAATTTTAATGGCGTACGATTACCATACAGATAGTATATAGACTATAGATAAAGATTGTGAAGGGAGACGCCATAGGTAGTTATTTGACGG
>JAFELO010000370.1:1725633-1767052 GCA_017140195.1 Eumaeus atala | reverse complement strand
GGCGTCGGCAGTCGTAGGAAGGCTGAGCGATTCCTCGTTTGCCCACTATTCTATAAAAGAAACTGTTATAACATTTGTCATAGCGTGATGGTATACCGCATATAGCCTCCTCGATGAATGGGCCATATAACATTTTTAAGATATTTTTTAAATGGGACCAATAGTTCCTGAGGTTAGCGCAATCAAACAAACATACTCTTCAGCTTTATTATATGTGAATAGATTAAGTTTTGGCTGAAATTACAAATACCTACGCCTATATGTTACAATAACATGAGTAAAATAAACGTGTTTAAATGTAGTCAAAATGTATTCTAGATTTTTAAATAAAAGCAATGGTTGCTGCGCCTCACTCGGCATAGATAGGTATCGTGTGTCGTGGACTTTGTAAATATTCATAAGATCTACAATTAATTAAGACATCTTATGATTCTATCTTTATTAGTTTAGGCAGCGTACATAAAATAAGTAACTTTTGAGAAGTGGATAGTGTAGCTTTCGAATGGTGAAAGAATTTATAAAATTGGTACAGTAGTTTTTGAGCCTATTTATTATGGATAAATATTTGCCGACCGGCTGGCTCAGTTGGTGACGTGGCGGTTAGACCGCGTGTTACGCCAGAGGTTGCGGGTTCCAATCCCGCCTAGGTCATGGATGTTTATATATGTGTTATATGTATTTACATAAAAAAAATCTCAAATATATAAAATTCCTTAAATTTATAACAATATTAAATATATTTCCGTTGTCTAGTACCTGTGACACAAGCCCTCACGGCACTTAGCACAGGACTGGGCCAACGTAGTATTTATTATAAGTCCACAAATATATTAATTATTATTTTTATTATTATTATCATAAATTCAAAAATATTTCAACAAATTAATTGCACAATTAATTAATTTATTGTATATCTCAACGCGTCAACTTTTATAAAGGGCCTTTAGGCAATCACATGTAATATTGAGGTGATAATGGATATTACGACAGCCAACAGCGCAATGCCCACGCCCACTATCTCCTAATGAGGCCGTGTAGGAGGGCTTGATTAAGAATCAAGAGCTTATTAACTACCAGCTGTGCTTGTGGTTTCACCCGCGCCAAATCTATCCCAATAATTTGACTCAGGTATAAAATGTATTTTCGTTATTTCAGTTTGTAATCTATCCTGATCCTCATCATATTTTGGGCGTCGGTGGTCATCACCATGGTCTGACTGCCCGTTTCCCCTCATCAACTATAACAAATCGTCTGCGTGTCTCCTAAAAGTGGAAAACGCACATAAGCATATTCACAAACTGTTTGTACACTCTATTTTACAAATAAATACACTCTCTACTTTATGTATTCTTCTAATATCCTAAATTCCAATATATCCCAAGGGAACGAATCCATTCTCTTGAAAATCAAGCTAAATTAGGATTTTATTGCGGTTTACTAAGTGTTTTACAATCCCGACTTTTCAGAAATTTTAGGTCACCTATCATCTCTGTCTACCCATAACCGTGGTAGATGTGTTTAAGAAATCACGATAAAATACGTTAAAGTAGTTTTATTATCACGCATCCAACTGCTCAAATAAAATTTAAAAAAACAGCCACTACACTAAACCACGTCTATTGTCAGTATACAAGTTACTGTTAGCTCCGAAAAGAGTTTAGTGGGCATACCTGATCTAGGTTTTTAGTGATGAGTTAAGTACTGTTATAAGAACTAATACTTAACGAGCAGTTTAGCGATATAATTAGCTATGGGAACCACGCCGGTATTTACCTGTCTTACCTAGTTTGGCGTAAAAACACATTCTAAAATAAAAAAGTTCTGTACAAGGGTAATTGGTTCCCATAAACAATATTTCACATATATTATCGATTTTCAGTCTATGAGTGTATAGTGTATTTCCTAGACTCAGGTATTTGTTGCACTTTAAAGTAAGTATAGAAAGAAAGCCAACTTAATGGGTTATGTAGTCTGTTAAGTAAGAGGAAAATTGTAAAAATAGAAAAAGCGCTTATAGGATCCAATGTAAACTTCAAACGAAACGAACGTTGGTATGAACGAAATCGATTTGGTAGTTTAAGAGATGAGGGTATTTTCGGTTTTGCTTCCTTTTGGTCTGTTTTTTATAGTCTACGGGAGAAACGAATTGGGCTGACACGACCGGGGAAGTCCTCCTAGCTCTCTTGATACCGCCATGAAATTGACAGCTTTCGTGCATTTCTTGCGGATTCTGTGTTTTCAGTGGCTCATTGGAGGGAATGAGGAAAGAAGCGCAACGCATCTGCATAACAATTATACGGATGTTTATGAGTATCAATAGCCATCGGAGGGCTCCGACTCGCTTAACTCTCCAGCTGTAAGAGATGTCATTTGTGTATCTATTATTAAGAATGAGTAATGACTGTTGGACAGCTCGGCCGATGTACTGTTACTAATGTTAAGGTGTTGGGCAGAAACAGCATTTATTACAGATGTGTAAAAATTTATTTATTTATTTATCAGTTTATGTACATAAAACATTTTTTAACACTGAAACAATAATTGGCTGATACAAAGGTACAGCTTATTCCATATTGTAATCTCTTCCAGCAGACCTATTACTGGATATATTAAAACTGTGGCCAATTTTGGGTGTACATACAAATAAAACGACAAACGGGATGCACATTATTTTAATTTTGTGTTTTGGTAATGTAAGCATAAAATAAAAAAAATTTAAACTATGAATACTTTATTGATATTTGATTGTAGAATAGAATTCATTGAATACGGATTAAAATTATTTGAATTTCGAATTAAACAATTCGAATTTTAAGCATTGAATTGTTTCAATAGAATATACAAATTTGAAATAAGGTAACTTGATCATGTTAATAAATATAACATTTATTCAATTAATATTTATTTAGTCAAACGCACTTAGGACACATCAAACCTAAAATCATTAATCGTTTAACACCATAAATATTATTAAGAAGATCTGAATCACTTTAAGTAAGGCTAAAACTAAAAGAACTCCCCTCAAAGAAATAAAAAAATGCAAATATAGATTTGGAAACCGTGCATATAAAAGATATGCAACTGCAAAATTAGACACTTTGTAAAAACAACCAGACACGCGTTGTCGTTTAGTTGTAAGATTGACATTTCAAAGAAATGTGTTTAACTTTTGCACATTGCGGATGCTTTACAATGACAGTTGAATATGAAAACTTGTATTTTGTATTTTTGTAAAGCAATGGCTGCAAACAACAAAATCAATGTTTTATGTGTAGCATGTGGCATGATTAATGATAGAAAACTTATTAGAATTAATATGTATAAAGTGAACAAAAACGCGCATATGTTTATTGCTTAATTTTTAAATCCATGACAGTGATTGTAGAAATTTACACAATACAATAAAAATGTTTTGTCCCGCCATTAAAGTGCGCGTTTGTCTCCCCAGTTCTTTAATATCCTGATCACTCCTGACACACGCTGGCGCCTGGCGCCTGGCGACTGACGACTGGCAACTGGCGACTGGTAGTTATTACTGGTGACGCTAAATGCAGGCGCATTTACAAAGTATTACTTAATTTTATGTCATTCAACTTGACACTTTACTTTCATTCATAAATTACACGTCAAGTATAGGATTGCCGATGACTTAGAAATCAATTCACAAGTTCACAATTTTTTTTATAATATCGAAATATGTTCTTTTTTATTCACAACGTTTTAACATGTTTGTGATAATTCAATTTATTAATATGATACACTATTGCAAACGGCAATCATAAAAAATATTATTAAGAGAGAAGTTAATATTGATAGTTAAAAGAGGAAATAGTTTGAATGTGACATTTTATTTAATAGCTATAAATAAAAGGTGCAGAAATAAAGTATACTACAAGTCATCTAGAATCGGAGTGAAGATCGGCTTTCCACCTTAGCGCAAATCGACTAACTCAAACGTGAAAAACGCAAAAGAGGGCCTCTAGACTTCTAGAGTCTTTCATTGAATTGTACTCTTTACTCGTTCTTTACTAAAAAGGAGTGTTTACAAAAATAGGCGCACATGTAGCGCGTATGTAGCGCACACGCGACAGACGTGAAATCAAAGAATATTACGATACTAGAATAATATTATATTATCTTCGTCAAATCTCTTGGTGGCACATGTTTCATCGACTTTCGAAATACGATGAAACAGAAGACATTTTACTTCTGTAAAGCTAGTAGCAATTTAATGGAATTATTCAAACACAAGCTGTGGTTCTCAATTTCACGAGCTCAAGACTCGAGAACGTCAAAATTTCGGTAAGTATACCGCACTTGCTATTCAAGTGTCATAATCAAATAGCATCATATCAAATATCACAAAAAAAAAATTAATAAAATCAGTCGTGCCATCGTACTTGTCGTACCATCAAATACGTACCGGATTTTATGTATCCGGTACGTATTTGATATAATATACAAAGATCTCGTAATCAAAGAAAAACCTAAAAAAGAAAATACATACACATAACTGCTATGGACCAACCCTAGTGGCCGTAGATTCTCCCACGGTCTGAAGTGCGCCGTCGAAGAGTGCAGGAAAGAAAGGGGCCCACTTCCTCCCCGCGCGCCGGATGCGCTCACCTCCCCTCCTCACGCGGAGCCAATTATCATTTCCTCCCGCCGCTTCCTCTGGGGGCGGGCGCAATTACAACAACGTGCTAACTAACTATGTAATGCGTTACATTTTATCTAAGGTTGCCACATTACTGCATTGCATCCGAGCAAGCTGTTACGACTGTTGAATATCTCACGCTCACATTCAAAAAACCCCCAAATTTTCATAATAACCGTAAACTGTCTAGGCACTAGGTTTTGGAAAAAATCCTAGGCTAATTTTGACTCGGAAGTAATAACTGTGAGTAATGAGTTGAGACGATGTAATGGCTCAATTCAATCAGAGAATTTACGCGGGTGATGTCCGCGGTGTCACCCGCGAGCAGGTGTATAATATAATGTAATTTTAATATATTAATAAGACCAAGCTACGTTATTTCAAATTTGTATATTCTATTGAAACAGTTCAATGCTTAAAATTCGAATTGTTTAATTCGAAATTCAAATAATTTTAATACGTATTCAATGAATTCTATTCTACAATTAAATATCAATAACGTATTCATAGTTTAAAATTTTCTTATTTCATGCTTACACTACAAAAACACAAAATTAAAATAATATGCATCCCGTTTGGCATCAAGGTTGCCCCCTAACAATAAGTATATAATATAAATATCATTTAACTTAGTTTCACGTCACGCTCGGCTTACGGCGTCGGCGGAAACATCAATGAACCCCGCTCCATTCTTATTTCAATTTCCTGCATCCGTCCTTATCGCGCATGATGTTTTTATATTAAGTTAATGAGACAGACACATGTCGGCCGAGTGCGTGGAGAATGAGACGTTTTCATTGATTGTGAATGTTGTGAATTTGATTCAGCTGTTTTGGAATGTTATGAATATACACGAGCAAGGTTGAAGGTTACGGGGGTGATAGAATATACGGTAATTACACCATCATCAGCCCGTGCGCGATAATGTGAGTAAATTATGGTAATTCTTGCCATTATCTTGACATAATTGTCTATCGTTTGGTTTCTTGTCATGTCGTATATATTAAACTTGTATCTTGTTTTCTTGTGTATCTTGTTTGCTTGATAATTTGAACGAATTTCAATTGAGGTATGAAATAAGAAGTTGTTATCTGCGGGTTAGAAAGCTAACATTCTATTTTCGGAGCCCTTTTAAGTCAGGATGATTTTATCCTGTTTAATTTCTTCGCAGAAAAATGCATTCAGGCATTGCCATCCGTCCCGGGTGGTATCCGATAGCGTGTGGAATAGCGGACGAATTGAATACACACTGAAACCTCACAGGTGACATCGGCCGTCTGTACTGAGGTGCCCTAGATCTGACAACAAAGGTGCCCACCTCGGCGGCTGACCAAACATTAGGGACTGGAATCCTCCAATAGCAAGCGTAGTGTATATAATATATCCTCTGCCTTTGATTAGTCTCTGTAGATGTAGAGATAACCGCCGTGGCCGAAAATCCGCTAGGACGACACTGTTAATATACTATAAAACATCGATATAATATTGTCTTGAAATAGCCAAGCGCGTCGAGTAGGTACGTAAACTCGAAATAAGAGCACCGTAAAGATAAACATTCTCGAGTTACGCTCTCGCTTCCGCTGCCAGCAGTCGGGCAGCCCGCCATCACTACAACTAGATAATATTACATCAATGGCACAAAATACGCCGCGCACTCCAGGGCTGCCGGTCAAATATGGCGCCCGTAATATTTAAAAATGTAAGTTCATAACTTTTAATTAGAGGAACTGCATAACTTTTAATAGAGCTTTATAAACTCTATGCAGCAAAAGTGAGTACACTGTTACACGTTTAATTGCAACAATAGTTATTTATCCTATAATACACAACAGTTGCATGGAATTAATACAATGAAAATAAATATATAGGACATTAAGATGGAAATAACAGATAAGAAAGAAATATTGTTCGGCAGAAAATATTTGAATTTATTTTTTTTTGAATAAATTTTAACATAAATAGGATTAGGGTAACTAAGCTAAGGAAAATGTACAACAGTGTAAGAAAAAAATCTGAAAAACCCCTCACCAAGGGCGGCACTGATGGCACTCGCGGTGGACCACTGGACTTCACCCAGGGCCAGTGAAGGCACTTAAATGCGTTTCCCAGAGTCAAAAAAAATAAAAAAAGGGGTAGCCAACATCCCCAACATGGTTCAAGCCTTTTCTTGGCGGTAGGGCTTCGTAGCCTGAGGTAAACCCAGGCGTAGTCTACTGATCTGAGGGGGATCTTTGCACCTCCCTTATAAGAAGAGGGGGCTAAAGATCAGGAGAAGGAATCGCTCTCGGTACCGCTCTTATAACAAGAGGGGGGGACCAAAGAGCAACAGGAGGAGACGCTTTTGCGGCACAAAAATCCTCGCCCCTTGCCCTCAAAAAAAATTTTTTTTGAGGGCAAGGGGCGAGGATGGGTACCTCACCCCATTGCACTGTACCAAAGTCGGTGGGGTTGTCCTGTAGTGTGGACAACACCATCTGTGGAAGTGGAGTTTATCCCTTAGGGAGCTGACTAGTCGTCGAGTTGCCCTGATGATTTGTTTTGTTCCGGGGCACCTCACCAAGGGCGGCACTGACGGCACTCGCGGTGGTATTTGTATGTATTCGGCACATTATACCAAACTGGACTCCACTTAGGTCCGGTGATAGCGCGCAAATGCGTTACCCCGCGTCAAGAAAAAAAAGTGTAGCCAACATAACGATATTATTTCTACAAATATGTTTGATATTTTGACATAGGGAATAATACATTTAAAATGATACAGAAAAATAAATAATACAGAAAAATACATTGACATAGGGGAAGGACGAGATGTTGAAGGTGGCCAAACATAATATTACACTCGATCTCATGGACCTCCGACCTTCTCTAACCGCACACGTATTTGTGATGACGTGATCCAGGCGGGTACAACAAGTATTTATAATGTTAAAGTGTCTATACAAATAATTAAATAAGGAAGAAGAGTAAATGTAAGCATGATGATTATTAATATTGTCATTGTTTAGTATTTTACATTTTGTTAGTTACACTTTGTATATTAATTTTATAGGGCACATAATTAAGATTCAGATAACAGCGTACCAGAGTGTAAGCAAACCCGGTGGCAGGTACCAGTAGGTAAAACCGAACGAGTCAAAATAGCCCCCGGCGCCCATATAAATATTATAATGATGTCCAGCGAAGGGGAGAAAAACCTGCGCCACCGCCGTAATTCGACTTGAAAATCCGATCGGGTAAGGAATTCCCATTTGTTAACTACTTAATTTTATAACACATACTTTCTTGTGCAATTAATGTTGTTATATCTACTGAATAGGTACAATCAGTACTCAATCAATTTATTGCTGTTCTTTATATTTGGATTTTGAATTGTAAATTGTGAAGCATTTAGTGGTGGCATATCTGAAACTACCCCGTAATGCGAGGTACGAGGTAGTAGTACGAGGATCCCCTTTTCGACGGACTCAGCTGTTTATGTCTGGCCTTTATTTAATTTACTGTACAGGAGTTTTATATATAAATAAAGTAGTGGCAGGGCGGAGAAGCTTACGTTGCCCATCTGGAGGAGCAGCGCACACTTCAGGTGGGGTGTGACGTGTGTGCGAGAAGGGCAGTAATTAATAATAATAATGCCCTTGAACCTAACTTCAGCGCTGTGAAATCAGTGCTGACTTGTGTTCGTATACAGATGTATTTGAAGTTGTAATGTAATTTAACACCTGATCCTGTATAATATAATTATTTTTAGGTATCATTATGATGAATTTTAGTCACAGGTAGGGCCATGGTGCATTGCAGCTGAATTGAACACATATCACATAACACCACCATAAACTGACACATACGCCACGGGGTTTTCTAAGTTTGTACCCGGTGGTCCATCGGAAAGGAGGAGGAATAGAGAACATCGGATCTGCACAATAAGGGATGTGTATGGGCGTCGGTAGTCGTCACTTATTCCTCGCTGGCGGGGGCCCAACCGGAAAACAGTATATTCATGAGCTAAACAATTAATTATATTGAATTATATCTCATACAAATCAGTCTTACCATATTTATTTACATTTAAGCCTGCGATTGTCTGGCATAACATTGCAATGACACAAAAAAGGTACTCATGTTTGTAATTAATCCATTTGAAATAGCACAATTAAATAATATGTTCAACGTGTTTTAAAGCAACCTGTCTATTTGTGACTGTATGTATGATAACGTCTAGCTCTCGAGAATGACACTGATTAACTAAACACAACTCATATTAGTCTCCAACGATTATTGACAAATACAAGAAATATTCATGTCATAATCGTTCATTATATCACACTATTATACTATGAGTTACATAAAATATTTGAATGGAACATAAATTACAATTACAAGTAGGAGAACGGAACTGAGCAAGGAAATACAAAATAGACCGGCGGTGTGTTCCCCACTCATGTAATAAAAAAAAAGTAAACAAAATTAACAATGTCGGCGTATGAATGGCAGCCCTACGGTGAATGAAACAGTGCGTCCGGCGAGCGTTGAGCGGCAAGCGAATGGGAGCGGAAACGCGCGGTTAGTCCACTTCCTGTTTCCTGCGGGGTCGAGCGACGCACGCGCAGCCGAGCGCACCCGACCGTGCCCGACGACGCCCGAAGACATCCGATCAGACAAAAACTCTAAATATACCTAAATATTTAATAAATGTGGAATTAATTGTCTTCAATCTACAGAAGGCTGAAGAAGATTTAACTCGTACGACTTGTGTCATCTTCTTGGCAGAAGACGCCCACGCCGTCGTCTTATCCCTTACGTCTTGCCAAGCCAGCTGTGGCATCGAGCATTTCTTTTCTATTGTTTGTAACGTGTCCATTCGAAAAATCAAAAATAAAGTTTCTCACTAAATAACAAAAAATCCTATTATATTTAATTAATTAGCCTATTGGCTTTTAGTATGACAAATATTATGTAGTAACAGTCTGTCCCGGCTTTGCACGGATACTTCACAAAATATAGCAAAAATTCATTGATATAAAAAATATAGAAATTATAAATTTAAATTTCGACTTCATAAATATTACACGTTACCATGACAACAAATTCAATTGTTTTCTCTACAACATCTGCCGGGACAGCTAGTTGTTTCAATCTAGTGCTGTATAGCAATCACCTTTTGCTTACATTTATTCGCAGTGGCGGGAAACGAGCCATCGGTTCGCCTGTGCTAGCTATTGACATCTTTTTTTATAGTGTAGGGGACAAACTAAAAATACAATATAACAAAATGGGGACAAACAGCCTACTATTGACATCCATAGACATCGGCATTATCGTTATGCTGATGCGTAAAGTATGTGACGTACTTAACAGACAAAGAAACGAAACTCTTAAGCCTTATTATATTAGTATTAGTAATAGTATTCGTAATAATAATAATCTGCAGACTTGTGACGTAAGGACTTGTGTAACAGGCACCAACTAGACAACGGAAATATATTAAATTGTTTTTATAGTATAAATGGGCAAACGAGCCATCGGGACCTTTTCACGACAACCGACGCCCATCATCACATCCGCACAATTGCTATTCCCATATATATATAATTTCCTCCTCTCGTCCAATGGACCACCGGCTACTCGCAAAACGCACGATACGCGGCACCGAAGATGTCACAGAGATGTTTACACTGGTATCATTTGAGTGAAAGTTGTCTCCCCGGTCGTGACGGCCCATTCCTATGCAATGCAGCACGTAGCTCCTACTAAACACTTTATATACTTACAGTTCCTATTGAAGAAATTATTTGTAATTATATACATAAATAAATATCCATTACCTGTGCAGGATTAGAACACGCGACCTCTCTTACATAACATTTGCGGCACACCCACCTGTGGTACCACCGCATCAATCATCAATTGTTGTGTTAACAGTTACAAAATATTTAATTGTGATTTCACAACTTAGTAATTCATTCAATCGAAATAAAAAAAGGATTTGTTCAAGGTATAATTTAATCTTGAGCGTCAACAAATAAATGTACCGAGGTTCAACCCTAGCCCTGTCTTTACACACGTGCATGGTGTGTGAACATCATTCATAAAATTGTGTAAGTGTTAGTACCATGCTGCGACGCAGCTGAGTTGCACCGACACGACCGGGGCGGTGCTCTCCGCACACATGCCACCGCCTAGAAATTAGACATGAGTTTCGGTGACCCGTTGGAGTGGAGGAGAAAAGGAGGGTGTTGGATCTGCATGACAAATGTTTTTGGGCGTCGGTAGTTTCCACGGGGCTCGGCTTGCTCGTTTGTCCCCCTAAGTTCTATAATATAAATACAGACGGAAGAAATCAACAAATTTGAAAAATAAATATCATACATCATTCATTCGATCTCAACGAATCTATAATCTCAATCGAGCACTTATATATGTTATCTTGCCATTTTATCCAATAGGGAGGGAGTGTAGAGCGTGGGCCGGTAACGAACTGTGTCCAGACAGGCGTAGGCATTAGGGTATCATAAAATGGGGTTCACTTGGAATGGCCTATGTAAAAATAGCCTCACCATTTATATACGAAAACACAAGTAAGGAGTATAGCTGACGTCAGAGCCCTCTCGCGCCATACATACTAATTATCCAAATACGAATATTTTGTTATACATCCATATAGGGCTGCCGAATTTAATAAAATATATCAATGTTTTTTGAAGGTACCTATTGATGAAGCTATATTACTAATTTGATGTGGCATATATAGTTAATCAGATCCCCCGATATTTCTACGCTTGTAATTAAATGATTTACTACACGGTGATACGGTCAGTACGTTGGCGCACTGCACCAGATCACCGACGTGATATTGGCGACGTGAGGTCTTCAGATATTGTAACCGAGACATAGTTTTAATGAAGCTCAAAAACCAAAAGAGAAAGTTCATCCGTTGGTTTTATAGAGATTGTTTTATGGTGAAGGGTTTTTAGTTATATACCTTTGCACTTACATTCTCAGTTCGCTAAAGGCAAGAAATATAGAATTTTGATATTCATAAGTATTTCTGCTTCTTTGTGGGATTAATCCCACGAATCCCTACGATGAGTCACGACTAACCTTTTTTATTGCTTAGATTTCAATGGCACAGATGATTTTAATATGTATAAAGCAATTTATAAAAAATATAATTTCCACGCGGATATCGTCGCGGGGCAACCTATAAATTTGCCCCCCCCCCCACCCTCCTATTTATAGGTTTGAATCTTATGGTTTAAATTAATAAAGAAACATCTCCAAATTTTCTTTTTTTAAGTTTGGTATCTTCCCCTCAAAAGGTACCAAACCTAAGGGTCATTGCATAAAATTTATGCACACAATCTCAGTTTCTTAAAAATCAAAATATATATTCACACATATTATGTGTTTTTGTTATTGCATAATACGATTGTGCGACAACCCTAGGTGTAGCCGGCAGTCGCCTACGCGCCCGCCTACGCTTCTCCTACGCCTCCCCCCTCCCCCCGGTGGGTCCACCGACGTAGTAGCAGCGTAGGCTCGGCGCTCATTAACTCGATCGCGGATCAGATGTGCTGATTCTGACGTCTTCCCAACATGTTGGACATTTAAAAACTTATGATTGGTTTATATGAAGTTTGTATGATAAGATCATGGTAGTAATGAATGTGGAAGAGGCTAGGCCTGTGATAGGTGGCGCTCCGTTCGCTCTATATACAACAACTACACATCTTCACGCCAGATCAAATTACGGAACTGGCGTGAAGATGTGTAGTTGTTGTATACTGCTCATTTGCCCATTTCAACCGTTTGTAACCGTTAAGGTCTAGCAACACTCGATGAGGACTACATCGGGATCCCCACCATGGTTCAAGCCTTGTCGTGGCGGTGGCACTCAGTAAGCCTGGGGTGAATGGAGACACCTTGTGTCAAACCTATTGAACCGAGGCGGGGCTGCTCTTTGTACCCCTCCTATAGGAAGAGGGGAGTAAAGAGCAGGAGGAGGAGCCGCTATTTGGACCCCTCTTATAAGAAGAGGGGACAAAAGAGCAAAACGAAGCGGCTCTTTTGCGCACGGGGCAAGGGGTAACGATAGGAACCTGGCCCCGGTGCACTGTCCCAAACTCAGTGGGATTGCCCTGTGGTCTAAAAAAATGGTCTACATCGTGATGGGTGTCCATCCACTGGTAGGATATGTCCCTTTCATGAATGCAATAATGTAAGCTTCGAGATTATTCAGCACTAAATATTAATATGTTAGAAAGTTTAGGAAGAGGTAGTGCTCTGCTGCATAGGAGGTAGTGCCATACTGCATGCATGGTGCATGACACACACATGACTACATCCTCCTATGCAACAGAATTTTACCGGAACGACCGGGGAAGTACTTCTCGCTCACGGAGCAAAGTGACAGCGTCGTCGTCGCGTTCCGTGCAGTTTGTGAGTGCCGGTGGCCCATTGGGGGGGGGGTTGATAGGAGGGCAGCACATCTGTGTAATAATCATGCGAAAGGGCGTCGTTATTCATCAAAGGGCTCCGTTGCTAGTTTGCCCCCTCATGCTATAAAAAAAGTTTGTATGTATGTTTGTTAATCTGGAATATCACAAAAATACTTTTGATCCCGAAAAAAGAGATGTTTTCCGAGAAAGACTTTACGCGTATAACACCGCGTGGCACACTTGTTTAAGATAACAATTTACAATACACATAAGGCCATTAAATTTTATGGTCAACAAACATTTGTTATCCTAGAACATGCTGTAAAAATGCAAATACGAAATCAGGAAATAAACAAATCACACTTTTAATGTGCACCATAGATAGATAACGCCATAGATAGTGCGAGAACTGCTAAACGAAACAAAACGTCGAAGTACTTGCTATAAAATGCTTTTATGGATTGCCCCAGTTTGTTATTAATTTATGGAGTCTCTGTGGTAGTGGGTGTTGGTAGTGGGTTGCCATGAATGAACCACCAGCTTGGAAATGCTAATGTTGAGATATGGTCGTCAGTAGAAAGCGCCGTGGGTGCGTAACCAGTGGGTATTACTGATTGGAGAACCAGTTACCTATACCTGTAATGTAAAGCGAATATGTTACAATATTTATTCCAGTAATGTATAATGTAATTTTTTTGTCTGGTCTACGCAGACGGAAGTGTCCAGTACAGCTTCATCGGTTACTATAAGATATGCCGGGAGACGGTCTAGGTGAGATTATGTTCGATAGGGGGATAGACGTGGTGTCTCTCCTCTTCCCACAGATGGGAAGAATGCATCCCGTTATTTAAGATTAGCTAAAGTAACTATTATTGGCTTGGCCAAAGGCATCCGTTCGTTATATAATGTAGTAGAATAATGATGCTAAAGGCATGAACTTAAGCCAATTTAAACCATATTTATATGGGCACTAAAATGTATATTTTAAATAACAATTAAGTATTTCTTAAATGTTTAATTTCTTGTCGGTTTCTCTTTCTCGTTGTATCCATTTATAGCGTTCAGTTCCAAGGGATAAAAACGTAACGCTATCACTAAGGCCGCTGTACGTCCGTCTGTCCGTCAGTCATTTTACATTAAAATGCCGAATAGGCACTATAACCACCCCAAGTGCCGTCAGTACCACCTTTGGGGTGTCAAGGAACTATAAATCATCAGAGCACCATGACGGTTATTAAGACCTCCAAGGGACCAACGCCATCTCCATCTAACGATTGCCCCGCAGCATAAGTCGACCCCAGCATCATCGCGAATTTTTACGGAATGTTTTTTTTATTGCATGAGGGTATCCACAATCAATCGAAGCCTATAGCGAAGGTATATCTCATTTATTGCAAGTGATGGTGGAATTGCACGGTCGGGGCAGTACCTATCACATGATACTGTCCTAACGTGCTGTGCTATATTCGGTAGCCCATTGGGGAATAAAAGAGAGCAACACCTCTGCATAAACGTACCAATGTCAATAGGGTTTGCTCTCATAGCGATTGCCTCGGATTGCTCATTTGATCCTGAGCTTTAAACGGAATCACTCGCGAGTATGTGCCAGCCAAAGATTCTTTGGGATAAAAAATATACGGTGGCAACCCTACACTAGTGCCACGTTCCCGAACAAGGCCGACGCTGTTAGGGGCGGATGCTGCGCGTCTATCCGCCGTCGCCCATCTCCGGATGCGCGTCCGCTCCGCCATCTATCTGGAATCCACCTGGACACCAACAGCCCAGCTAATACTCCTGGCAGCGCAATAATGTCGACTATCGACGTCCATAAGCATCAACGCAATCAGAAGTAATGAGGGATCGTGACGACGCTGTGACCGAAACCATAATACTAATTTCCTAAAATAAAAAAATGTATAAAAAACCCAGAGGTTATATAGATGCTATACAGTAAGAGTTA
The DNA here is from genome assembly GCA_017140195.1 of Eumaeus atala. Taxonomy (NCBI): domain Eukaryota; kingdom Metazoa; phylum Arthropoda; class Insecta; order Lepidoptera; family Lycaenidae; genus Eumaeus; species Eumaeus atala. The sequence goes on along the minus strand of JAFELO010000370.1, from coordinate 1,752,000 downwards.
ATGCTATGCTGCATTGCAGTAAAATGGGACCTGGTACAACTGGGGAGATACCCCTCGCTCACACGACACTACCGCTGTCGGGTTTTGTGCGCTTTGTGGGTAGCCGGTGGCCCATTAGAAGGTTTCATGAGAGCATCTTCCTTTAAAAGTTCATTAAATTTGAGCAGTTACCATATCGTACCTACGGTGCGTACCTATATATTAACATATATAGTGAAGTTTTATCTTTGAGTTAGCATTGGAACAAATGAAAAGGGTTGTAATGAATGCACTTAAAAATAAAATATAAGCAGTAACAGCTTATTACATAGCGCTTACTGCGATGAATTTAACATTTTTACTTAAAAAGTAGGTCAGCACTTAAAGTTAGTATGGCATTCGTTGAAAATATAGCAATTTGATAGTACACAACAAATTCAAATGTTTTTGTAGTGTTGACTCAGCGAGATCAAATGTGTTGGAAAGAAACGGATTCCATTTTCTAGGCGTTACGTTATCAATGACTTTAGCGGATGGTGTCTCCCATACATACGGGTTCCTGCTTCTTGAGTCTTGAACTGTCGCTCGTCCGATAAGCAGACGAAGTACAAAACGTCCATACACAAATATGAAGTTATAATATAAAAACGAGCAAAGATGATTCCTTGCAGTCGCTAGTGTGCCGCAATATAACTGTGGAATGGTCAAGGGCGAAATAATATTGCCTCACGACGTGCGCGGCTTGGCCGGATATACTACGTTTGTTCCATTGCCCCCAAAAGGGAGACCTGAGACCCTGTGGGATCATCTGCCCTTGTGACTGCCAGGCGTGATGCCAACACAACGCTCAAACATCTTTACTTATGTACAATGTTTTGCACTTCGTGTATTCATCACAAGAGTTACTGCTCGCAACGTTATGCAGTTCACATCTCTTCTATATCTATTACATACGATACGATGTTACCCAGCACTTATATACACATAGCGAGTAGATACGCTACAATATTCTATGCGAAGGAATTTGATGACACACGATACCAGCGCAAGTGATAGCCACGTTGTGACTTTCTTGTGGTTCTTTTAGTCCTAAATGCAAGATTTGATAAAAGAAGGCAGAGTCTGACATCTTCAGATTGTGCAGTGACTGCTGGAGGCAGGTCTGCCCTCAGTTGACCCGACAGGCCATTAAAAAAAGTAGCTCCGGTTCGTATTTCCACGTATAGGTAACGGATCTGCCTGTCGCTCGTTTCGAACCAATGACCTTTCGCGCCACCTGCTCAATCACAGCGCGTGGCAGGTGGTAATTGGTAATTTAGTATATCCTATAAATATTTATTACATATTAGTCTGTGTTTACTCTTTTGGAAATTAAGTTTTTATTTGATTTGAAGGTTGCCTGGGTTCTAGCGGTGGGAAGCGATCGACCACCATGGTGATGACATTTTGTAATTTTAGTTAAAGGTAGGGCCTGCCCTTAGCCTTGCAAACGAAATATGTAGGCACGGCCGGGGATGTAACACTCGGTCACAAAATACGGACATAAAGTGACGGCAAAGTTGTGGCCCATATGATAAGACGATAGTTGGAGAACAACACATCTATATATCAATTAAGTGGATGGATGATGGATGGGCGTTGGCAGTCATCAGAAGGTTAGCGTTTTCGTTTCGTCGTCTGTCCCCTTATATTATAAGAAAAAAATCTGTGTACTTATCACACCATGATAGCCTAGCCCTGTGCAATGTTTTAAGGACCTTAAGGACCTGTCTTACAACTCCAGGTAGTACTGAGAAACTATATCTGCACCTACTTCTATATATTATAACGAGGAAATATTTGGTTGTTCGTTTGAATTGAATAGGCTCCGAAAGTACAGGACCGATTTTAAAAAAAATTATCGGGCGTGGCCCACCACACGCTCCCACCGCTGCCACTCCTGTGTCTCCAGTAGCGACAGCGGCCACCACTTGCGACCCTTTGATATGATCGCAGGGTGCCCGAGGGAATGCTAAAAACTGTGGAGCAGGAAGTGTTTCCCGTTTCTCTCCCCAATAAAAGCGGAGACAGTACGGGATTGTAATAACTTAAACTATCGAGAAAAGAGAGAGAAAGTGTGAAGTAGTTAATTTAATAGTATAAAGGGGCAAACAAGCACTTAACCACCTCCACCCAAGCTCCCACCACCTCTCGGTATACGGAGCGAATCATGGGAGATGCACGGGGGCTTGCGCAATTCTTGACTACACGTTATTTAAGTGCCCTCTCGTTATTTCACTCTCAGCTTTCTGGGGCCTTACACCACAAGAGTAGAAGTAGTCCTTGGCCTCGTCAGTACTGATTATCTCGATGCTACGTTGTTACCTATCCTTCCTCTTCGCTTGCCATGTATACGCAAATGTCTTCAATTGCCTTAAAACTCTGTTCCGTTGCGACCAAATCCTGGTGATAGACTGGGCCCACTGTCTTCCGTTCGTTGCCGTCCAACATGATGTTTTGCTCATTTTCGTACAAGTCGCATTCCCACAGTACATGGTCTCTGGTTTCAGCTTCATGACCGCAAGAACATGATGGCAGGTCACATAACGCCATCCTGTGCAGGCGACCTCTAAAAAATACTAACAGGACACGGCACGCACCTGTACCCTGCTAGTATCTGTAAAATAACGTACTCCGGTTCCACCCAGCGATATGCCAGACGCGTTGTAGCTTCTGTATAGAAGCAGTACGGCTCCCTCCCGACGGCACATGCGGCCCAGCGTCACTGCCAAGTGAAGATGGCGTCGTCCGTGATATTGCTTTTCTTTTTCTTTCACTCCTTGTCCTTGAGCCCCACGCACTCGTCTTACACGCGTCCTGCTCGTAGAACCTCCAGATCAGCAGGCAGACGCCGGCTAATACTGGTAGCACCGCACTGCTGCATGACCTGTAGGCCTTCGTCAATAAAATTAAAGCTGGTCTTGGGGCGCGTAATAATTCACTACGTACAACATACAAGTGAGAGCGTCGACATCAAAGCGCTGCAGCATATGTCAGGATTGCAATATACGTTCCGTGGTACAGGTACCTGAGTGCCCGTTACTTTACACCCCACGAGAAGATAGAGACACGTGAGACCTTCCCGAAAGAGCTGGCGGCCTTCTCGCCCATCAAAACCGCATGCAGCGCAAAGGATGTGTGTACTCCAAGCACCTTGGTCACAGAAACACTCGCGATCGAGGCACCATTCATCCTAATAGTCTGTCCGCTTTTCAAACGACCCTTAATTGTCATAATCTGGGACTTGGCTGCGGAAAATATTAGCCTTATCGTGGAACATTTCTGTTCGATAACGGCGCGCGACGGTGCCTCGACCGCAAGCGTTAATTCATCTGAGTATGCCACAAAGCTTACACCCTCTGGTCTTGGCAAATTATGGATATCGTCCAGGAGGAGTTTCCATAGCGTGGGGCCCAATACCGAACCCTGGGGACATCCCATAGTGTAAAACTTCCAAAACGCGCGGTGGGCAAACAATCAATCGGAGTTTTTTGATGACTACCGACGCCCATGGACATTTTTTTTTTGGACTCCTATTACCCCCCCCCCCCACCAATGGGTCCCTCGCTGCTCACGAACCGTACGAAACGCGACAGCGACGCTGTCATTTGCGCCCGTATTAAGCGAGTGAGAGGTACTTCCCCGGTCGTGGCGGGCCAATTCCGTTGCACAGGAGGATGTGGTATCATGCACCATACATGCTACTACCTCCTTCTACGCAGCATGATATTATCTCTGCCTAAAATCCGGTTGCTATGCACCGCGAAGTTATAAATACATTGTATTAATGAGATATCAGTGATATAAATGGTGGTGGGTTTCCCAGGCTCGGTGATGCGTGAGCCGCCCGGCGTCGCCGCTCACCACTCGACAGTCACCCGAGCTCTTCCTGCACGACACGCGACACCGCCACCAGCCCGCAACTGCGGTCTATGCTCGTGTTCCGAGATCGTACCATGGGCACGGCTTGTCTGTCATCATCACTAGTATCACGCCGTTCGTATGGTTTGTGAGTAGTAGAGCAAAAGAAGGCCAACGCATCTACGTGACAATTACACAGATCTACAGGTCAGTCTACAGGTATTGGTAGTTCAAAAAAGTCGTGTCTGTACAGCTCCGTTCCGTTGGCGGACTACGTACGGAACTTAGGCTTCTAGTACAGTGGATCAGTAAGGAATTTGTCACTGTTGGTCAATAGGTTTGACTAATTGGTCATCCTTGCTGAAGCTGCCATAAGCGACTTGAATTTTTTTGAATGATCATTGGAGCCCTATAGAGTCCACCCATCGAATTGGTCAGTATATTTGATTAGTTGGTCAGCTTTGCCGTAATTTCTGTGTGTGATTTGAAATGTGCGCTGTTCCAGTAGCGGATCTTTTAAGGAATTTTTACATTTCGTATTGGGGTTGTAACTGGTCACGAATTAGTCATAATTGGTCAAAAAATTTGGAGGTACTATAACATCGGCAAGCAATACACACACATCTAGCGAATTGTGTAAATTAAAAAAAAAAAAAAGGTAACAAGTGAAGTAGCGGAATGTAATTTTGACCACGCCAGTCTTACAGTTCACGATATGGTGATCACGAAGGTCGTATGGTCATCGCTCTATACATGGGTTTATGAATCTGGTTATGACATACAACCGGACGTGCGCCGTCTCCCACGGGTCTGCCTACGCCGCAGCCGACTCGGCTTAACCTCTAGGTTGCCCAACCGATGTACTCGCTCGAGAGCTTACGAGCATCTTTGATTAATATTTATCAATAACCACAATATACATAATCTATAATATTTGACGACAGGCTGGCTCCGTTAGTAACGTGGCGGAACGAACCGGAACATTGTGATGTGAGTGGAATTTTAATCCAGATAGCTATAGGATATAATAATAGAATTTCGTTATTATAACCGGATACCGGGATGCATCTCCCCCATCTGTGGGGGCCTGGCCTCATCACACAGCGTAAGCATTATGAAAAGTGGGTTCTCTAGTTGATTCTGTATGAACGGTCTATTACACACTACAAGTGAGTTGTATTTCTACATAATAGTGACACATATGACGTCCGGCTGGCTCAGTTGGCGTAGTGACGGTTAGTCCGCGTGTCACGCCAAAGGTCGCGGGTTCGAATCCCGACTAGAGCATGAATGTTTATATATGTATTATATGTATTTCTGTAATAAAAATCTTAAATATATAAACTTTCTTAAATTTATAAAAAATATTAAATATATTTCCGTTGTCTAGTACCTCTAACAAGTCCTTGCGGTACTTAGCAAGGGACTAGGCTAACGTGGTGTGATAAGTCCACAGGTATTATTATTATTATGCAGTACCAAATCATAAAGTATTAGGTTCAGTCGGACTTACAGCGAGGGAGGTATGAACTGTAGATACTCATTTTGTATCAAATTAACTATCGTCTAATGCGTGAGATGGCTTTGTTCGATGACCAGCGCCCCGCGGCCCGCCTAACTATGGTCCGTTCGCCCTGTACGTGGGTCTTATGAATCCGGTTAGCATATATAACAGGAGGTGCGACATTTTTTTTATAGTATAACAGTCGGAGCCTTGCTGTCTCCCTTCTGCTTCTGACTTTTTTTGTTGACGCGGGGGGTTCACTTGCCCTGGTTGGGTCTAAAATGTCTACTACAGCTAACTATAGGCTGTCGATTTTTCGAGACGGTGTGCGCGCGTCGCGCACCGTAGACATATACTCTCATCATTTTTTCCCTAGCGCACCAAAAGTAGTATAACTTCAAAAAAATCTCGTTTCACTCATTCTCCTCCACCCTGCGAAAAAAGAAAAGGCAGAGTACTGACTGTTTAACGTGGACTGTTTAAGGGGCACAAACAATAAATGAGAACGCACGAGGTACAGGAGAGCGCCTGTCGCTGAGCTTCCGAGAATTCCAGAAATATTCGTCGAGCGCTCTTCGGTAAGTGAAATCTAAGCGCATCATTTATAAGTAGCTTTTCCCATAGGTTCACAACCACATACTTGTGTATAATGTTATAAGTGCGTGGTACTTGTCACAGCATCGTCTTGCTGTGCGTGTTCTACCACAGCTCGGTTTCCACTTCGGTTTCATGAGATGTTTCCACTTGTATAGGGGAGCAAGCTAGCAATCGTTGCCGAGGTTGTCTATTCGAGGGGGGAATAAAAGGAGAGCAACGCATGACAGTAATGCGGATGTCAAGTGACTTAGTCGTCCAAAGGCTACGATTTGTCGTTTGCTCCCCCCCATACAAAGGAAATAAATCTGCACTAACACACGCCGGTGTGTCAACGCCAACTTTCCGACTGGCGACTGAAGGTCGCTTCACCATGAACCATGCAGACACTAAATCGCTCGGATAGCTATTTTGTCCTCGTGATAATAAAACACAGTTGGCCAAAAGCGTTTATCTACTTTAAGATTTAAAGAAAGAAATAAGTTTTTCACATATTGGTGGTTTGTATGAGTGTGGGTGTATGAATGACCAGCAGACTAGCCGCACTACAGACGCCGCGCGGGCCGCTGGTGACGCGTGGGCTGGCTGTGAGGACATATTTTTATCAGCGGCACGATGACCGCAGATTGCGCTCGAGCACGCCGACTTACGCATCCGACGCAGACGATAAACCCACTAATCATTCAATACTAGGAGATATCTGTGACTTTGTCGCATTTTTATTGTATAAGCGGACAAATTATAAGGTATAGCCTCGACTACAGACTCAAACACGTGCGTATAACTGATTTGCAGACGTGGTGTATTCCTACCAATTTTTTAATGAAGTATTTGTTGTACGCTGTAAACGTACATTATAAAGTTAACATACATTATCCCCCTCTAATGAACGGAATTGTGTAAAGTAACCTACTATAAGTCATTAGTAAGAGGTAATGCCAGGCTTCATGTGCATGTACCTCTCGCTCACAGGATACTGCCGAATAGTGACGCCTAGGGTGTCGCGTTTCGTGCAGTTTGCGAGTAGCCGGTGGCCAATGGGGGCGTAGTAATTGTCGTGATGTTAATGGGCGTCGGGTGTCGTAGAAAGGCTCCGATACCTCGTTTGTCCCCCGGTAGTATAAAAAATAAATTAAAAAACCGTTTACCGTCTGGACTTCTACAAAAAAATTAAATATTGTAAAATACAAAAAAAAAGTCAGTGCGATGTTTACATACAGGATAATCAGTCCGTCTGTGCTATATGTGTACCACACAACTGTGAACTACCACGTCTGGCTCATACGATATCTGAGCTAAATACTTCTATACTATCTTTACTATATTAATAATAATCTCTGTTATCGCGGGGGTTTAATAAGCACACTGATACGGTTAGGGTACGTTTATCGCCGTTTGTTGTGTCTCAGTCAGACCAAATGGGCCAAATTCATTATTAACCGTTTTCCGCGTTTATTTATTATATATATCTATTATCATATTTAATTTATATATATTATGTTCTCATTCATTTTATTATTTATAACTCTAACATGTTTTTACAATTATTGTATAACAGGACAGCATAAGGATTTTTGGCATATTTGTTCCTGACGGTGATTCTGTCTCATTCCACAAGAAAATCTAAAGAAACGTGATAAAATCCGTTAAAGAGACACAACAATAACTATTATATACATTTAATACCCCAGCGATGTAAATTCGGTCCCATGTTAAAAATCTATTGCAGTACAAATCCATTTGGACTGTGTATCTTTGTCAAACCCTTTCGTAAAGAATATTAAACATCAAATCATCGTGCTTTACGGGCTCATTCTAAAGCGTGTCTTCTTACACAAGTTATCGCATGTTTTTATGTGTGGCGTACCGCGTAGTTAGAATCGTCTAATTTAGTTAGAATAATAAAATCAAATGCATATTTTACTAAAATGTTAGCTTTCTGCACATTTTATGCATATAATCATCAACTGTACAAAAGTTCAACTTCTTTATTCCGCCCAATTCTTTAAGTAAGCGATGGAATTTCCTTTTCTTCACGTATTGACATATGTTCAATGTAGATGCTGAATATTCGTCCCTTATGAAACGGTGGATAATCTTGTGTATGCTGACGGTCTTTCCCGTATTCTATCTATCAATACATTTAACTGGAATTAAAATTTTGACATTTTCAAGATAAAATTGGTCAAAATACTATCTCCAGTAGACAAAAGCCTCGATGGTCAAAATGTTGAAAATGCCAAAACTATAGAGAATCTTCCAATTAATAAAATATGACGCAAACGCCTGTTTCGGTCGTTGATCGATGGTAAAGGTCACAAAAACTCGATCCCGGCGACTACTGTGCGCTAAAGCTATCACGGGATTATCCTAATCGCTATACAATATCTAATCAACACTATACAAATTTCTGATACTTAAAGTGCGAGTTGGAACAATAAAACGACATTATTTATAACGCCTGGCCGCCATTAAACAAATTTATTACCCTCCTCGAGCCTGGCGAATAATTTAAATCGTCAAAATATTATAATTAAAAACAAAAGGCTTATGAATTTCGATTTTCTTTGGCGATTGTTTAATCTTCACACTGATAGATAGATAGATATCGAATATTTTCACATTTATGATTTTTACTAATTCAATTTGGTGGTAGAGATAAAATACACATTTTTTCAACAACGACAACAACAACACTCCTTCACGCCAGTTCCCTAATGGGAGAGAGAACGGAATGCCATACACCACGATCCATACACACCCTCCTGCCACATCCACAATCATTACTCTCTTCACACAGACGCGCCGGTTGGGAAGACTCTTGACACCACCTTCGGACAGTACCCGATCAAACAGATCACGGTACTTTTTAATATTTTTAACACATTTTTCCGTAGATAAAACCACTACCTACTCTTGTCTACTTCTGACCTCTGACTGACTAAATTTTATTGCATTTTGACGATTTAAAATATTTTTTACCTGAAGGAAATAATAAAACAAAAAACAAAATATCTATTGACAGATTTAGTAAAATGACAAATCCTGTAATTTCATTCATGTTTTTTTTTTTACAATATTGGGAGACAAACAAGAAATAGGAGCCTTTTTACGACTACCGACGCTCATGAACACCAGAATAATTACTATGCCGATGCGTTGACATCCTTTCCCTCGGTGTCCCTGTGCGGGCGGTATCATGTGAGCGTGAGGTAGGTCCCCGGCCGTGCCAACCCAATTCCGCAATGCAAGAGCATGGCACTACTACGCACATCACGGTTACTAAAATTATTATTATTATTATTATTATTCCTTACAAATAAAGTTATTCGTAAGGCAGGAAATAATAGTTAGCTCGTTTAATTGAAAATAGGACAGTCACTTGAAATAGATTTATACACGGCAACGTTGACACATTGGAGGGGAGGACGAAAGGAGTGCAACATATTGGCGCAGTAATTACGTGGATGTTTATGGGCGTCGGTAGTTGTAAAGAAACACGAAATCGTGCAAGTTTATGCTCAAACACGTGACCTAGGTTTATACGCACGCGTCTGTAGAGAAGTATTCTCGCGCAGGTATATAATGATGTTGCTTCAATTAATTACTCTCCGGGGCCAAACTATCCAGCTGTCTGCCTTACCTTGCCATAAATATTGTAAGAAAGAAAATAAAATTAATTGCAAATAAAATTTATTACTTTTATAGTTTTATACACAAATATAAAAAATAGAAAACACAAATATAAAAAGCTTCGTGGCAGTGGTCTCCATTGGCTATAACACAGTTCTTTAAACGTTGAGGCCAGTTATCAATAGAAGCACGCACTCTTTTCATGGGGAAACTCTACATTGCCAATCGTGGGGATTGTCTTAGGGACCCCAAATTATCATGGCGTTTAGTAGACCAAGAGTAGTAAGAGAGAGACTCTAAAATTGACCATAAATCATAATCCAGCAGATTAAATTTTGAACTAGATGAAGGGGTCTGCTCTGATCAAGTCCAGAACGTTCGTTTTAACCAGGAGTGGAGCGAGCTTTATGATCTGGTCCTGAGTCTTGCTGGAATGACTATATTTGGTTACTGAACGTGGTGTTGTCAATGGGCCTAAGTACCTTCTCAGGAATGATATCTTGCTACACTTGTGTACAATTTTGTCATCTTTTTCACAAAATTCCTTCATGACTAACACCCCATCACTTAAGTCGGAGCCCACGTTGCAATCTGCCGACTAATTGGGAAGCTTGCCTATCGCTTTGAGAGTAAATACGTTCACTTTGTTTATTAAAATGTTGCTCAATTGTAAAAATATTCTCATCCGTAAACAAATTTTCCGTCGTGTACCGCTTCAGTAGATGTTTTGATTTTACCGCCCTATTCATCTTTAATTTTATCAGTTAAGAAATGACCAGTGCGTCTCCTATAGGCTGCAGGTCCTAATCATCTCTTAAAATACGCGACATGGTTCTAGGTGCTATCTTTATTTCCCGAGTTATATATTTCACTTGTCTTTCTCTATCACAAACAGAGGAAGTCTCATTGTACCTATTATTAGCCCGGTATACAAACGTTTAAATAATACAGTGCATGGTGAGTTTTGAAAGTTTCTTTGGCCTCCATGTCTACTTTGTGTAATGCAATCACAGCGATTATGTTCACTCCACTCAATTTTAATATCGCAAAACATTGTACATTGTATTGGCGCCATAATGAGAATACACAATGAAAAAATAGTAAAAAAATACACATTCTAAATTCAAATGTAACACTTTTTTTTTCATTGTAACAGTGTTTATAGCCAGACTAAGTACATTGATGTCTTCGGTTTGCTAGTTAATTAATTAAATAAACCGCGATAAAATCAGTAAACGTAGTTTTGTTACTGACTACGTATGCTGCGGATATTCTTTTGATACCTTTATGATCAGCGTGACATGCGCCCTCGATAGATAATTATAGTTACTTTAGCAATTTCTTTTTAAATTTCAGACGTAAAAATTAAAATGAAAATATTTTTATTCCAAATAAGAATTACAAAGATTCCACTGAATTTTTTTTTTCAAATGAGTAAAATTACCAACTCTAATGGTACAACATGCAACCAACATTAAGACTTATATCATCTTCCTATGGAATATCTGCGTGAAGAATTTATGATGGACACTAAGTGTAATAAGGCAGAACTTTTCTTTTTTATACATGATATTTTTAATTCTAATTTTAAATTAGAATATAGTGACAGATTCTTAAGTTTTGTTCTCAGTTGGAGTTAAGTTTATAATTGTTTTTTCTGTAGATGCTGACTTAATCTTACGATGCCTTAAAATAAAGATAACCTTTAAATAAAGATAAAAAAAGCATTACAAAAGTTACTTATCGAACTTCATCAATTAAATCTACCATCGATTCAACTCCAAGCCCTGTCCTGAGGGGAACCGGTGTAATGAACTCAGTGGGCCTAATCAATAAATAAGTGAATAATACACAACAAATTGACAAATAATATAATAGACACTCTATCAGTTGATGTTTAGTACGGTAAAGTGAAGCACAGACATAAAAAATGTAAATAAACAGCATTTATCGCAAATTGAGCACAATCATTGATTGGGTATAAAGCCGTAAAAATTAAATGTTTGCTATTTTAGTGTTTATAGTTGAATTTAAGGTCAAACATTGTGTCTGTCCATCATGTGCTCAATGTTATTGAATAATATTCAAAAACCTCTTTTCTCGTCTTTGGATGACGTCAGAATCCCAAGTAGATGTCGCTGCGCGTCAATCTTTTATTTATACGTTTGATTGATGAGGCAAAACGTCGTATGAATGAATTGATACATGATTTCGTTGGCCGCTGCTTATGGTAACTTGACGTCAGGAATTTTTAATGGCCTGGACGTTTTAGTTACACAATGAACTAAGATGTGTGATGATGGTCTTTTTTATGGTATAGAACATGAACATCACCATGATTATGCCGATGCGTTGCCGTCATTTTCACCTCTCCTGGCTCCAATGGGCCACCGGCTACTCACGAACCGCACGAATCGCGACACCATAGGTTTCACTTTACGGCAGTGTCAAATGAGCGGTAGGTACCCCGGGCGTGCAGGCCCAATTCCGTCGCATTGGAGGATGTAATGCCATGCAACATGCATAGCTCTACCTCCTACAAACAAAAGTAAAGCAAAAGCAGTGGTACAAAAGCTAGATTCTAAGTTTGAAATAGCCATAAACAAGACAGGTAACATTGCTGAAGGCAAATACATTGACAAGGATTGTGTGTATCAAGTAGTGAATAAAATAAATAAAAATAAATCGTGCGGAAACAAGAGCGGTATTTAGTTAAATTTGTTATTTTTGTTTTACCAGAAAATTAAATTGTAAGCAGAGTATATGATTATTCATCATGAAGTATTTTGTTTGTTATTTTTTAGTAGGGACACACTATATCACTTAATATCTTAATTATAGGCTGTACCTAAATAAAATCGCTCCACCTACCACCCGGTCAGGCCGAGCTAGCACAGCTAAATTCAGCAAGGCGCGCACGAGAGATTTTCTAGCGCGCGTTAGTAAGCTTTAAATTGGAACTCATGGGCGCCAAGACATCTGTTCACTGGACGGTGTATAAAAAGCGCTGTCGTGTAAACTGTGAATGGATGTTGTTTTTGCACTGTTTGCTCCGGCTTTTGACGTTTTGCAACAAAATGCTACCATTAATTAGAATGATTATCACTTGAAGAGGGTTGAGGATGGCTGCCCTTATGTTAAGTTGACCTTTTTATTTGTGTGTTTAGTATTGATGTAGCACTTTATTATCTGTGGCTTCTAAATAAAAAATAAAATTGAATCCGATCCCTAATTTATAACGTAAGGCAAATAGAAGTGGGGATTACGTACTGTACACGTATTCATAAACATACATAATAGTCATACAAAGAATCATTCATACAAGTCGATAGGAACATAAATACAAATGGGTCATGGCACATACTAGTGTCTGGGAGAGTGTGTCGTCTATGTAGACGACACACTCTCCCAGACACTTTAACTCATCCGACCTAATCTCCCACCTGCAATAGATGACGATGAAAAAGCCGAGATACTACCGACATGCTAGAATCTCCTTACATCTGATCCGGTTTCACATAGCTGAGGTACATCGGGAAGTTGAGCATCGCCTTTCTCTACCACCAGAAGGCGACTCTGTACGTACTACCACAATAGACGAGGTAGAAATCCTCATCAAAGATCTTGTCCCTCACATGACTCACAAACAATCAAAACGAATCACAAACGACGCTTAAAAGCTTGCCACCCGTTCTGATAAACCTCCTCGAGGAGTGCTTGTTCCCAGATATATGGAAGGAAGTCACTTTGAACGATGTTCACAAGCCAGGCAAGCCTAAAGACTTGCCCACAAGCTACCGTCTCATAAGTCTCAACAATTCGTTAGTTAAGCTCTATGAGAGAGTTCGCACGCATCAAAAATGTATTGAGGGCTAGCGAACTCCTCATAGACCAGCAATTCGGATTTCGCGAAGCTCACAGTTATCCGTTATCGGTACACCCGCTTCAAGGAATATGTACTGAACGGTTTAAACCGTAAAAACAAATACCCGATATGCGCCGTCCTCTTCTACGTGGCAAAAGCGCTTGTGTGCAAACTATATCGTCTAGATATGCCAGATGGGCTTATCAGTAAGAACTACATATCTGTCCGGCACTTCTGATACCGAGTAGGAGCACACGAGGAGGACCCTTGAGCCCCCTCCGAGCCGGGGTGTGAAAAGGCTCTGTAATATCCCCAACTGTGCTTAACCTGTACACGAGCGATATCCCCACACCATCCCAGGATAGAGATATAGCTGGCGATGTTCGCAGACGGTACCCTTTACACGTGTCTAAGATCAGTCAGGGTATCCCACACTAATCTCCAACGGGACGACACTGCGCCCGGTGAGTGGTTCGCACGTTGGTCAATAGAAGTCAACTCTGAAAAGAGCTAGATGCTTCGGTGGAGCAGCTATCGGAGGCGCTAGGCATAGCAACGCTGGATTCATCATGGCTCCAGTAACCATCTACTGTACAGAAATACCCCGAGTAAATACGGCGAAGTACTTCGGAATCACTCTAGATCGTGCTCTCATCTTCAAAGAGCACATTGCCAAAGTCAGTAATAAAGCGCGGTATGTTTTAAATAGGCTTTATTACCTAATAAATTCTAAAAGTAAGATGTATCTTAGCAACAAGCTTACGCTCTACAAAGTATGTGTCTGTTTATCGTATTCGCTCACGCTAGACCCTCTCACATAGAGTTTTTGCAAATAGTACAAAATCGCATCCTGGAAACGGCCACCGGCTGTCCATAGTACGTACGCAATCTCGGCCTACACAAGGACTTTGACTTTCCCTCTATCAGAAGTCATTTCAAGGACATCTCAACTGAGTATTTCGATTGGATGCCTCGATAAAAGCAGTGAACTATGATCCAAACTATGTGGCTATCATCAGTCGTCGTCCCAGACACGTTCTGTGGGATGAATACGATCAGACCATGATTACTGTCAAACACTTTCAGCAACCACGCTCTCAGATACGACACAGCACAACAGGTAGGGATACGCAGACGTCCACAGGGATAGATGCAAAACATACGCTACAACTCAGACATTCGTCAAGACCGACAAAAGCACATACGTTCGACTACGAACAGTCCGAAAGACACCTTCAGAGTAGGGACTAACTCCAATATGATTTGTGATTTGCCCAGCTAAAATAAGACCGCCGCACTGTTAGGTATTCCGAGACCACAGCGCACGTATTCTTTCACCCATCTGAGGGTAAGAGGGGCACTGTCCACTTAGTCATGATATCATGTCCACAGACGTCAGAGTCGGGGAAGGAGGGACCTCTCGGACCATGATAATAATAGTTAAATTAGCTGTTACAAACGTTCTCATATCGGGATGTGTCTCCCATGTGCATGGAGACAGGAGGGTCGGTCCCTCTTACGACCCCACGTCAAGCAATAGAGAATCAGGCAATAAAGAAACTTAGTTTCTCTAAGATAAAATTTGTACACGTCTCAGTACAATAATTATTAACAATAGTCTGTTATGGGCAACACTAATTCTTTTCTTGCTGGTCACGTGTCCGCGTGTGTGTTGATTGGACCTTTAGCATCTCCAAATTAATTGGTATGTGAACTTTTTGACACTGGCAGGTGTTTGTAGAAACACGTCACCGCTAGTTGTGTCCATTAAACTAACCAATAAACGCTTACATATCGTTCTAAACACATCAACTGTAATTAATTGTTTAAGTTCGGTGTAGTAACTCGTAACAAGATAGAGTCGTGCATTTGTCGTTAGTAAATCGATTTGAAATCGATATTGTAGTAATATGGTTTTATTGTTGTTAATAATAACACATCTTCACGGAAATTCCCTAGCGTAGCTAATGGGGGTTATGGTTTTTTGTACAGCTATCTATGTACAAGACGTTATCACGTCCATACGAGATAACTCATCAAAGGTATTTAAACATTTCGTTTAAAAGAGAGAAAGTATGTTTTATAAAATAACTTCTGTACAACTCTATTGCAAATTAGCATCCAGTATCGAGTAAAAACTGAATCGATTCGATATTAGATTCGAGTCATATGTGGATCGGTCGGGTCGCACAATCGTTATCGCATTGGAGTGCGTTTGATGGGGCCGCTTCCTGAGTGATGACCCTCATGTAGTGGGTGCGACCCCCTTATCGAGCCCTGCGCACTTGCAGTACAGTGTATCGTCTATCGCCAAATACATTCACTCCTTATTTGAGGAGACGGCGTTTGGTATTTTGTTGCAGATAACTCCTTTCGAATCGTTTTATGTAAGAAGTACTGCCGTGCTGCATTGCAGACGAATTGAACCGGTGTGACCAGGGATGTACGAGGTATCACACGGATACGATGCGTTGCTGAGGGAATAGAGCGAAACAAAGATTTTTCTACATTTCCTCTTTCTTTGACTTAGACGGACGGCCTTTAAGCTTGCTTTCCTTCCCCATCTATATGATATCTATGGAAATAAGCCCAAGAAGTATGCCAGTAAATAAAATACTTTCCATATTATAAGAAAGTCTGACTCCCCAAGATCTATATTTCGAGTTCAGGTGTGATCGATTCATTCAAAACCTACTAAACGGATTTTCATGCGATTTTCGGCAATGAATAGAGAGTTTTCCGAGGAAGCCTAGTGTATGTATGATTTATAAAGGAAACAATCCGGTCCCCGGTGTTCATGGGCGCATTCGGGGCGGATCGCTAGTTAATTATAAAAAACCACTATGAAAAGAGTCTATACTTAATTCCAATATGGGCGACGCTTGTGCTAAACCTCCGAAGAGCAGATGTCTGCGGGCGTCGAAGATCATTTGCCTTTAAATCGGATTGCTCCTATGTCTCTCATACAAAAAAAGTAAAATGACGTGCTAGAAAAAATACTGTGTGTTAGATCGCGACTGGACTTTGCTCCTTAAGAAGGTGTGGAAATAATGTAGGCGACATTGGAGCGCCAAAGCGTTGCGTTGAACGTGAAATATTTAACACAATTTACTCCTTCATCCCCATATTTAGCCACATCATGGACCTAAAAATATATTTAACAGCAAACTTCCATAGAGGATTCCCCTTCTCTTTGTGCGTGTTGTTATTTGAATTTTGAGTACAAGATCATTTTAAACTAGGACAACGGTCGACAGATGTCGACTGAATAGAAACATGAGCCTGTGGGCAGACCAAAAGAAATCATGGCCCATTCAAGTTTCATAACTACTCGTACATGAAAATTGAGACCTACGTAATTTATTACTGGAAGAGAACCATAACTAGCGAATATCGAATATTGAATTAGTAAGAGCCCCGCCACTGGTGGCCCATCTTCATGAATGCTGGCTGTGCGAATGTTTATGAGCGTCCATAATGTGCCAAGTTATTGTGTATAAAGAATTCCCAGAAAAAAAAGAACATCCAAAACGAAAATAATAACAAGATGTTATTCTGTTTTCAAAAGCGACATTCCAATTTCAAACGGCACAAACAACTCGACGTACTATGAGGGATATTTTCGACTTGTGTACAACGGGAAGCGTCGTGTCATGCTAAGCTACAACGTGTCGGCTACCTCGAATTTGCTCGATCTATTTAGGCTCCGACTGTATCATCAGCTATAACGTCGTACGTAAGCGAATACTGAATAACATTTGCAAGTATAACGTGTTGTGTATACGTCGCAGTCGGATTGTATAAATCGCCGTAATATATAACGGGTAGCCATTTTCAAAAACAGAATCGTTTTGTATTGCGGGGGGCCAAATTGAATACGGCCAAGAGAAAATTTACCAGAAAGTGTTCCACGTTAGTTATACGTCATTCAACAATGCTAGGCGTATTGTAAAGTGAGTCATTATCGCCTCTTTGATAGATTTTAGTTCAAACTTTAAACAGTCGCGGCGTTGCTTGAAATTATATGACAACAAAAATGTCGTTGATTACAGAGAAATAAAATAAGCTATGCCCGGGTAGGCTTAGAGGCTCTTAGACGAGAGAATAGGTCCTGTAGTTTAAGGTTTTTTATTTGTACTCGAAACAATTTGCTTAAATTCACACTTCTATGGATCACGATCACTGTCTAAAATGCAATGGGGCTCATCGTATACCCTAGTATACGATGAGCCCCATTACATTGACCCAACATCGGAGGGGGCTCGTACGACACCCTAAAGTGACAGGCCTGTCTCTGAGGTGTCATGTTGCTGATAGATCAAAGGCACCTCTGTACAGGCGGCGGATAGCACCCGCGGGGTATCATCGGGTTTTCGGCTCAGCCGCGAGTGCCACACACCCCACCGGCCTCATTCTCATCTAGGGCCGATGGCGGTGCTCAAATGTATTTCCCCGCAACCAAAAAAAAGATGTTTTACAAGGCCAAACGTCAGCCTCGATTCAATTTCGGTTCATTCAATAAGAACGCCAAAAAGTAACTGTTTTTTCAAAATACCTGGTCGTAATGTAAAACGGCGATTTTTAAAATGTAACTGCGACACAGACAAACCTGTTTGTTCCGAGGGAATTGATGTGAAATAATATCCCGTATAAAATATGTGGAGCTGCGGATCTTTTGACCCAGCGTCGTGGGAGATTGATCGCTGTTGCCGCCAAGCGATACATTTGTTTAGAGCGCCTTACGTATGCTATTTCACTGTCAAATGGCGCTATTTATCGTATACCTTGACCTGTAGTCCGTGCGTGATGCCCTGGTAAACAGATTGTTTTCTGCTTTTTTATTTTATCATTTTAAACTTGATCTAGTATACTAGATTTTTTTTTATTATACTGTCTATATTTTGACGAAGTGTACACCATCCGACACATCTAAAACATAAGTAACCAGGTATTTTTGTTAGCAATAAAAAAATATGCGTATGGAATGTACGTAGTGAAATGTGCTAGGGTGCGACTTCGTTTGGTCCCTTATACTATAAAGTAAAATTGTAATGAAGCTTGTAGCGTGTGTCGAAAGGTTTGATCTCAGCCATCTTCTAGATTAAGATGACCGATCGGTGTAGTGATGACGTATGGTTTAGCGCGCACGCTACGCTCTATAGAACCTGGCGGAATCGAAGCTTAGGTTTACGTAAGATCTGTATTATATTTCTAGAAAAAAATCTTAAATAATCTTGTAGGTACTAGGTACTCATAAGTCATAACACGAGTCCTTATGGCATTTACCACGGGGCTGACGTGGTGTGATAAGTATGTGCAGATTATTATCCAAAATGCCTAAACCACCATTAAATAATGCAGTTCCCAGGAAAGGTTTTAGTGTATTGCCAATTTTACGCCTCGCTAGTAGCATAATAAATGTTAGAAGTGTTTTTTAACACTTCTACATAAACCGTCACATACTCTGAAGAACAGATGGCAGATGTGCCAGTACTGTTCTGGAGCGGAGGCCGCGTTTAGGTAAACGAAGTGTTGGTCGACCGTTCACCAGTTGGGAAGACGATCTCAGTGCAGTAGCCGGTCCGGGATGCATGCGAACACCAGGAGATCGGTCGTCTTGGCGTTCATTGAGAGAGGCCCATGTCCAGCAATGGACCGATAAGGGCTGATAATGATGAAAAAATGATGATGATATAAATCGTAAAAAGAGATTTCATTGTCATTTCGTGATTTGTAATGGCGTATAAAGACGGGCTGTCAGTCCGACTCCTCGGCACGTGTATAAATAGTTTACGAGAGGAACTGGCGTTTCCTCTGTCCGCTGTCCGTGCTTACTCGTGTATAGTGAACAAGATGATAAAAAAAATCTAATATAAAATGGCTACAACTTGTGATTTACCCCGTACCCGTAGCGGGAATTTGAGCGAGGGGGCTCAATTACTCTCCATTTGTAAGGTTATATGGATTAAATGCTCTTAAATCGTGTTCGTGATTTAGCTTCATAAGCACTTACTGCTTAAGGTTCTAGTCTCTCGCGGAAAAGATCAGGTTTATCCTCCCGCGCATGCCAGAGAAGAGGTTGAGACTTGACAGACATACCTACTCGACGGCACATACAGACATACCTACTCGACGGCACATACAGACATACCTACTCGACGGCACATACAGACATACCTACTCGACGGCCCATACAGACATACCTACTCGACGGCACATACAGACGTACCCACTCGACGGCACATACAGACGTACCTACTCGACGGCACATACAGACGTACCTACTCGACGGCACATACAGACGTACCTACTCGACGGCACATACAGACGTACCTACTCGACGGCACATACAGACGTACCTACTCGACGGCACATACAGACGTACCTACTCGACGGCACATACAGACGTACCTACTCGACGGCACATACAGACTTACCTACTCGACGGCACATACAGACATACCTACTCGACGGCACATACAGACATACCTACTCGACGGCACATACAGACATACCTACTCGACGGCACATACAGACATACCTACTCGATGGCACATACAGACATACCTACTCGACGGCACATACAGACATACCTATGCGACATGCGGATTACATTTCTTTTTTTTTTTTTTTTTTGGTGTACGGAACATTAAAAATAGGTTCAAACTTACAACCTCGTAATACATCTTTACGCACGATTGAATTGGGAGTGTAAACTGGTGAAGTCGTGACGATATCTTAGCGAAGACAGAAAAAGCTAGTCATCTACGTTTCATCAGTTACGGGCAAGAGAGGTGCGAGCGCTCATTCCCGTTCTCTCCTAGTTCCTCAGGTTTCGTATAACTAAAGAAGTTTATCTTCGTGTGGTTAAAACACACTCGTGTTTTTTCGTATTTTGTAATGGCGTCTGAACACGACCCGCCAGTCCGAGATGCCTCATGTATAAATAGTTTACGAGAGGAAGTGCCGCTTCCTCCGTCCGGGGTGTGATGCTGTTTACCCGGTGACTCGCCCGAAATATTTTTACGGGGAGGAAGTCGTTTTTGTGGGCGAACCAATACGTGTCCGTTCACTATTGAGATTTTATTACGGGTGACTTCTTTTATAAACTTCTGCGTGATTATTCCTCGTGAAACTTATCATACTAAAAAAAGAAATATTTAGAATAGAATTTATTCTAGTGATATCATTTAGATGACATCACGGCCGCATGCACGTTAATCGCTTTCCAATAAGACGGGCAAGTCTGAAGATTTAAGACTTCATCTTCTCAAAATCAGATCTTTTTTATAGAATCAAACGAGCACCGGGTAGTCACAAACCGAAACGCGACACCATTGCATCGTCCAAAAAAAATTCTCCCACTATGTATTAATGATAAAAATAATATAATACACATATAATCCACAAAATCGCACTCTAACGTGGCCTGCGGCTTAACAGTAAAATATGGATAATATAACGATCTAAGAGATATTGTAATGTAGATTCTAGCTCACATGTCAAATGGATTTACATTTGCAGTCCCTCTGCAATGAAATAAACACGGTGTCAGGTCCGAGACGCGGCTGGGGTTTACTCCTCAACAAAGAAAATGGTTCTATAGTGAGGGGTGCTCAAGAGATTAGCGAGGTAGAGAGTTACGCCCGATCGCTGTTTTTATTTGTGAATCTTAAATTTCCTGGGGATACCCTTGTGACTCCCCCCTATAAGAAATGGGGGCTAAAAAGCAGGTGGACGAGAGGGACAAAAGAGCCACAGGAAGAGGCGTGTTCGCGTACGGGGAATGGGCGAGGATGGGAACCTCACCCCTGTCCTGTGATGCGGGTCAACCCTGCTGTGGTGGAGGCGTCCGTCCCTTAGGGAACTGACTAACCATCGAAGTGCCACGATGACTAATTGTTCAGAGGCACCTCACCAAAGGCGGCAATGATGGCACCCGCGGTGTTTTGTGGGTATTCGGCACTGTAATGTGCCGCGAGCCCCGCACACCACTGGATGTTCCCGGGCCGATGTTGGCGTGCAAATGCGTTTCTCCGCGTCAACGAAAAGAAACCGTCTCAAAATCTCTTAAAGCCGCCCAAAAAAACGAAGCGACAGAATAATTTTAACTTTTTTGCATTGGCAATGGTCTCGAGTCACCAGATTTACCTGGGTACCTCATGCTCACAAGATACCGGCGTAAAGGATAACTTCGTTGTCGCGTTTCATGCGGTTTGTGAATAGCCGGTGCGCCATTGGAGGGGAATGGAAGGGAACAAATCGGCACAGTAGTTCCGCGAATGTTCATGGACGTCGGTAGTCGTAAAAGGGCTCCGAATGCTCGTCTGCCCCTTACGTGATAAAATAAATCTTATAAAAGAGGCGATGTGATACCTGTCTCAGCCGAATTAGGCGGACATGGTGAGACAAACCTTTGTCTGATCGTGTCCGCGAAATTCGACTAAGCTTTAGTATCACATAATCTATATAAGACCAAGCGATGTGATTACGAATTTGCCTCCAATAACCTTAAAAAACAATGAATCGTGGAATGCGAACTTCATAGATGTTGTTACTATACTAAGCTGATTCTACTAATTTCTTGCCTAGCGCAAGATTTTTAGGGCACTCATGTGTATAAGTAGCCAATGCTTTTGATATTCAGCTTTTATAAAATGGCCGAGCCCAGTGGCGATACAACTGCACACTGACATCGTTTTTCTTTCAAGTGTATAGTGGGGTAAGTCGGTGTAGCCAGAGACGAGACAGTCCACTGCTATACAGTAAACCAGATACTTTTAGTATTATTGTAAGTAATGACGAAAATGCCAACAATGGCACAGGGTGCCAGCTAAGCTGTCACGTTTTGTGCGGATGCATTTCAGCATAACACTACCTCTTACTAAATGCACATAATTTAATATTCAATTACTCCGACTGACAAGTTTCCATAATGGTATACTCGACTCGTGCAAGATTCTATGTATATAAGTTTCCTCCGACTTTTCATGCATATTAATTTGCGGGCGTATAAAAGGAAAATACATTAATTGTTTATTTATGGAGAAACTGACCTTAGCAGATTGTTTCTAATTAATAAAGTTAATTTATACCTATAATAAGAATGCAACTGGTTTATATCCGTGCATATATAAATGAATATAACCATATAACTTCTAGTGTAGGTAATTGATTAATGTGGGTATATCCTTCTATGATGTTTAAGACATGATTGGATGGCCTTGGTTTTTTTATATCATAAGAGGACAAACGAGCAATTCGAGCCTTTGGGTGACTACCGACGCCCATGGACATTCGCATGATTGTTACGCAAATGCGTTGCCTTCCTATTATCCCCCCCCCCCAAAGGGCCACCAGCTACTCACAAACCACTCGAAACGCGAGCACGACGCTGTCACTTCACTACTTACTAGGTACATACATCCCCGGTCGTACCGGCTGAATTCCGTTGCATAGGAGGAAGTAGATGCACGGCACTACCTCCTCCTGAATGCAGATGTAAAAAGGCTGTACACAGATGAAAACTATTTATTGATATTTGGCCCATAAACATCCGCATTATTATTATGCAAACTTGTTGTAGTTTTACAGCTGTCACTTTGCGGCGGTATCATGTGAGCGAGAGATACTACCCCGGCCGTTACTGAGCCGGCGCTCAGTTCGTCGTTATCTCTTACTTTAGTCTAAACTCTATATTTTACTGTAGAAATTACGAGAAAATAATTTTGCAGTAATCCCCCCCACACTACGACATGGCCCAAGACTATCTATCCGCTACCAGATTCGAAATTTTAATGTTTAACTAATTTTCATTCCCTTTTAGGATAAATATAAGTTAAGGAACTTTATTGAAATTATTACACTTAAATGTATGTAATGAATGTGACAACTTCAATAGAAACATAAATTTTGATTCAGCGAGGGAAAAGAAAAACAAGCACTGTAGTAAACATTCGTATTTATAATATTGTTGTTGTTGTTTTATTTACAAATAAATACAAATTCAGTTAATAAATAAATGGTAAATTATCTACACGTTAATAACTATGTTGTATATCTCATCTCTTAATCTTCTCTGGATTTGTGTGGAATCCAAAATACTAAACGTTAGCGTTTTATGACACGTTACGGTCTCAAGAAAAATTTGAGACTTTCGGGCGTTCGGGCGACACGTTCACGTACATTCACACTATACGACTATATTTACAAACGATCACTCGGCGCGCGGGCTGCGTCCCGACCCGGCGACACACACTCACTCGAGCCTGCGCTCCCAATAAATATTTGTACATCGCGCGCGACTAGATAATACTGGAGGGCGGCTCGCAGCGACAGCCGCTGCGGCGTGCGCGCGCGTACAGCAGCGCGCCAGCGGCGGCGCACGCGCGCAGCGGCCAGTACAGCAGCAGGCACGGCAGCGGCAGCGTCAGCGCGCCCACGCACGCCGCGCGCGCCAGCGTGCCCGGCTCCTCCTCGCCGCCGCAGTGGTAGAACAGCGCCTTGGCGCAGCACATACACGACGCGTAGTCCACGCACGCCTCCGCGCTGCACAGGCACGAGCCGCACAGCCAGCGCGACGGCAGCGCCCGCGGTCGTGCGCACTCGCCGCAGCGGCAGCGCCCGCACGCGCTGCACACGATCGAGTCGGGCGCGCGACGTTTGTCGCCGCCGCCGCCCGGTTGCGCCGTCACCGGCTTGAGTGGCGCATGTGCGTGCGCGTGCGGTGGGGGCGCGGCGCGGTGCGGCTGCGGTGCGGCGGGCGCCTCCACGTAAGCATTGCGCTCGCGCTCCGCTTCTGGCCGCGGCCGCAGCAACGACACGGCGGGCCGCGCCGCGCGGTGCACGCGTGCCGCCGGTTTGGGCGGCCGGGGCGGCGCCGCCGGCCCGCCATACTCGTCCATCGAGTCCGGCTAACGGCTCTCGGGGCCGTCGCCTTCCTGTTCCCTCATCGTCCCCACCTAGAACAAACAAACAAACTATTACAATACAATAAAATTTATAGTAATATAAGTAATTAAAAGGATCAATTCTAGATTGACGAGCGGCTACATAGGTATCGCGACGAGTTCTGAGCGCTGCGCTTCTTGGGTGCGAACGGAAGAAAGGGTGAATAGATTGTGAGGTTTATCGCTTGTGTATAGACATGCATGTAATATCACAATTTTCCCCAAGCGCTCGAAACTCATCGCACGACCAGTACTAATGTCACATAGCATCAATAGTAGGTGAAGGTTTCAGATTTTCAAACCACCTCTCCCCGTAAGAAATGACCTAAATAGTAGAATCATACAAATTTTACACCTGTTTACGGTTTCCACCTTAATACAGATATTGGAGACCCTTATATGCTAACACACCTTAGTGAACATATAAATAATAAAATAACCCAAAAAAAAAAAAAACTTTTAACAACTACAATTCAATGCCAGCAGAGATGTGTGATTAGAGTCAGTTTGTGTGTGCAGCCCTTCATCGCTTTTGTTTATGTCACCATGTCACGAGACTGGCGTTAGTAAGATTATCTACAGAACCATAAGTACTTACAGACCGGGAGAAAATACGCAACTCATCATGACTTAGTTTTGATTGTATGACATTGTAATGCTATAACGCAAATATATTGACAACGCTAAACAGCCCGAATGTTACGGTTGAGTTTCGATTTAATACAACTTTTAAGTGATTGAGATACTTTCGTACCTGCGAATTGGAAGTCAAAACAGGGAGAAAAGTTAGAACATTCGGCGTAGGTAGAAGAAAAATAGTATGCGCGAAGGAGGAAAGTGCTACACCATCCCGCAAGCGAGGGGGGATATGTGTTACTCTCTTGTCGCAAAATGTACTATTACGTGATTAACCTATTCTATTACCCGGATTATTGGATGTACGCAGTCCCCAGTCCGGTTAGATCTCGGCTTTCTGTTTCTGATTACGTATTTAAGTATTCATTTTCGGTTGCCTGCATCTACTTACGCATTTAAATATTCACTTTGGTTTTTTATATCTGATTACGTATTAGTATTCATTTTCGGTTGTCTGCAACTACTTACGCATTTAAATATTCACTTTGGTTTTTTTATATCTGATTACGTATTTAAGCATTAGCTAAAGGTTTTCTGTGTCTGGTTACATATTTGTGTCTTATTAAAAACCTCCCATTTTAACTGCGAATGCTTCACTTGTGGAATCGAATCAGTCACAGACTTTCATACTTTCATTTGCAAGAGGCAGTGCCATGCTGCATTGCTGCTGAATTGGTCTCGCACGACCCGGGAGGTACCTCTCGCCCATGGTACCGTTATAAATTATTCGCATTTCATGCGATTTGCAAGATTCCACGTAGCCCATTAGAAGAAAAGGTGGGAAGTGCAAGACTTCTAGATTACAGTTATGAGGATGTATGTGGTGTGTCAGTAATAAACAAAATTGTAATAAAATCTTCAACAAGTATTGTCAATATATGCAATATGCATGCCTCCTTATGTTTTGCATTAAAACTAATTGAGAAGTAAATTAACAATTATGTAAATGTTATAAACAGTTAGTTACGAGGTGTTCTCACCTAAATAAAACAAGAACAATATAAACACTGGCTGATAATATGTCAGGTTTAAAAATAAAACATAATATAGATGACCTTAGGGCCGGGCGTCTGCGAATGCGTTACGTGGCACTATATAGATAAAGATCTTTCGTTGCAAACAAAAGACGTAGGTAGCATGTTCACACCGCACACCCTGCGTGTTAACGGGTGCTTATGAGCCCGTAGCGCAGGGATGCCGAGCCGGCCGATCGCGGCTAATGGAATAGACGATCGCGGAACGTCAAAGACTAACACATTTTATACACACCACAACACTCCGGTTCCCTAATGTTTCCTCCCCCCCCC
>JAFELO010000370.1:1673351-1712681 GCA_017140195.1 Eumaeus atala | reverse complement strand
CAACGGGAATATATTTAAGATTTTTATTTTAGAAATACATATAATACATATATAAACATCCATGATCTAGCCGGGATTCGAACCCGCGACCTGTGGTGTAACACGCGCAATAACCGCCACGTTACCAACTGTGCAAGCCGGTCGTCGAATAATATATTATTTATTTATATATTTATATACACCTTATTTATATATTTACATAATCATTTATTGCATATTTCAAAGAACATTTCACGGTTTGTTCAATTTCGGTTCATATTCTGTTTAACATTGGAGCCATTAGTCAATCATATGGCAACAAAGTTTCTAAATAACTTAACTAACATCTTTTCAATTTTAATAAATATATTCCTAAAATAGTATTAATAAAATAATAAAGTAACACATTATTATTGTGGCGCTCCACAGATTGTTCTCTCGAAATGTTTAATCTTATCTGTGAACTTCCTCTTGGAGTCACTCGTGTTATCGCTGACATTCGTAATTCTTTTTAGATGTTAATAACGGTAATAATTAACAAGCGTTACGAAACATGTGTTACTTAATGCATAATTTATCGTCTCGTCTCCCCTATCTGTTGAGTGTAAGTACGGTACCTTCGATTAGATGTGATTACAATTGCTAGGTTTGTAATGACAAAGGTTTTCTTAGTAAGTAGGTTGATTGGTGCCTGGGCTCTGTAGGTATAAGGTAACATTTTTGAAGTCATATTTCTTTTGGCGCGGTAAGGAAAAGTGATGAGAGTAAATTTTTACGAACGGTTACGAATTACCGACACCCTGAAGTTAGCTATAGTTAAAATTAGTTTTTCTTACGCCGAAGAAGTATAACTTCTAAAGCGTGTACACAGGTACACACACACTTTTTTTATTGATAAAAAATGGCCTTCTTAGCGTTCACGAAAGAGATACGATACGGCAGTGGATTGATCAGGGCTGAGATATTTTTATTCTGGACAAAATAATATGTTTATTCATTATAATTCTGTCTTCGATTTTTACTGCACCCAATTAATATTTTTTTTAATATTTCCTTCGTAAATGACAATAGAAATACACACTGGAGTGATACCTCTGACTCTTTGTCTGACCTATGATAAGGACATGGATTTCCTACTTTGAAAAAATACGTTTGATCTACGAAGGAATGCACAGAGTATTTTCCTACTGTCTGAACAACTCTAACACACTAACAATACCAAGAAACGTAATCATACTTACTTTTACTACGAATTGTAGCGTAAAAAATTGGCATAACCATAAAAGTTACTTCGCGGAAATTAAAAAAAAAAAGAACGTGCGTCGTATTTTCGCGGATAGCTGCGTAGTTTTTTTTTGTTGGATTGTCACATGTGGTTACAAATTGCCACGGCGGACGTGAGTGTGGGCAGGAAACATGGCGAAAAAATATCTCCGTAAAACGGATGCATGGCATTTAACAAATTTCGACGAAGTATGAAGTGCTTTTTTTGTCAATAACTGGTCTTTTTATACGTAGCGCTTTTTTCATAGTATAGGGGCACAAACGAGCAACCGGGGCCTTTCAACGCCTACCCGACGCCCATGAACATCAGCATAATTATGCCGATGTGTTACCCTCGTTTTTCCCTCCTCCCCAATGGGTGACCGCTCTAGCACTCCGCACGAAAGGCGACATCGTAGGTGTCTCTTTACGGCCGTAGGAAGTGAGCGGGAGTCCGTTGCATAGGAGGAAGTAGTGTCATGCATCATGCATGGTACTTCATACTCCTATGCAGCATGGCCCAACATCTTACAAATGTGGTAAGTAGGTACTAAATTTGTAAACAAACTAATACTTGAGAGTCTAATCCTGGCGGAAATATGTTGTTGTTAATCCTGGATCTAACAACATTAAACATTATGAGTGGATTATTAACGTAATAAGCCAGTAAAAAAGGTCAGAAATAATAAGTATACTGCGGAAAAAAAAAGAAAAAAAACTGTTATCGATCTTCTACTTTATCATAGATTTTTTACCTACACTTGATTTTTAAACAATTTCGTCACTTAACTATTCTTGTATTCCCAGCACCAGCAGTAATCTTGACTAATTTTACCCTTTGGCAAAAGTTATAATCAAAAGTATCAAAAGTGACTTCGGTAACTAAACCCACCTAACAAAGACGTCCATTTTAGTCCTTAGTTGCTAAGCTCATATAAAAAGTAAATA
This sequence comes from Eumaeus atala, assembly GCA_017140195.1. NCBI lineage: Eukaryota > Metazoa > Arthropoda > Insecta > Lepidoptera > Lycaenidae > Eumaeus > Eumaeus atala. The sequence continues at coordinate 1,710,491 of JAFELO010000370.1, read as the reverse complement.
ATTCACACAGACAAGACAGACATGTCGGTAATAATTTAAAAAAAAATACGCGATATTACTTAAATACGCCTTACGAACATACATGAACGGGTTACGTAAGGACAGAATCTAGAATGAAGGATATTTCAATGGCCGATCGTGCACGAGTCCATTCATGGCTCGCATTCATCGGCGGCGACCTTCAGCACCATGTGAATTTCGCAATGTGCGAAGCGAATATGTCGTCATATATATAAACACACATAACGCGCTACTATGATACAAAAAAAATCTAGTTTTAATTAAAGTCAATTATATGAATTCCGTGTAGCCGAATGTGGGGCGTGCGAGGGGTGCGGGGTGGGGGCCGAGGCGGCCGACCTTCCGTGAGGCCGTTCGTCCGCTTCCACTTAGTTCTTATGCCACCATCACGTGTTACTTCGACCGTTGACGATTCTAAACACGGCACTATTACTATTAATGTAATCATAAATAAAGATAGAGAATTCATCCGAGTTATACACATGACAGGTTGTGTTCAAGATAACGGATAACATAAATCTACTAAAGGTAACATCTGTGTTCCGAACATCATTTTTGTTCAGATGAATTTTTATTAGTTTGACACATAATAAATTCGCTTCTTTTTTGTGTTTAATAAACGTGTCATTATAAATAAAAAATACAACATTTTTTTTTTCAAATAAATTGTTAAGTTTTGCCTGGCAACATAAAGATCCGAGCCATAAATGGAAAAAGTCGTTATCTAAATGTTTAAAACGAGTTTACGAGAAATTCCGACCCAACCACCACACAAACAAGTGATCAATCGTACACTCTGAATTCATGGCTTAAATACGTAGATAAGAAAGAGAAAATAACATCTGCGTACTTGTTTAAGTTCTCAAAATGTTTTTATTTGCCAAAAATGTACAGCTCCACACATGACTCTACATAATGTAGGCACTAGAAACAAAATAAGTAGAAAGTCGTTCTACTCAGAATAAACACCATTTACATCAATATTTATACATTTTAACTGCTCTGAGAAAAGATTCCAAGTTTGTCCAATCATTTTGTACATATGGACTAACTAACCACTGTTACCTATTAATAAAAATAAACACACTACCACCATAAAAATAGGAGACATTTCGAAGAATGGTGTTTTCAGGTGATTAGAATAAATACCAAGCGAATGACGTGTTCATCCAGGGACCAGGATGTAGAATGTTCACTCAAAAAGCAAAAGTAGCCGTGACAGAGAGCGAATGGAATAGAGATTATAGTGAACAGTCGGGCAATGACATCACTTTTCACTATAACGAGCCCTACACGCGACAGTCCACTCTATTGCAAGGGTATAGGGTTCATTAGCGCTAAACAAATACCGTTTCGGATGTGTGAACTCAGTAACTTTTTTTTTGTTTCAATACCGCGCGGCATTTTATTGTGCTTTAGATCAAATTATTCGAAACGTTTAGACGTTCGTTAGATTTTTTAAATGAGGAAAACAAATTATTTTACCTTTGTAAAATAGAAGGACTTTTTGAATTTTTTTTTATTGTGCTTTCGCCAAGGCTAGGAAGCGAACAAAAATATTTACTGTTTGTGGCAACCCTACGCACATTGAAGTAACAAAATTCATAATTTTATAGAGAATAGTGTTTTATCTTGTCTCATAGGTTAGGCTAAGCTTATATGATTTCTGTGGAACAAGACTTTAGTAATTCTCCTCTAGTTGCAATGGAGTGTATATATTCAGAAAAGTATGTAATAGTAACAGGAACAATCTCATTCATGACCGAATTGAACATCTATATCTATATATATATATATATATATATATATATACATATGTGTCTTCAGGTTTAGGGAGATGATAGGGGGACGGACCCCCCTCTTTTCCCGCAGATGGGAAGGGATGTACCGGGTTGATTGTGGGCGTATCATATAGTAACTATTTTTGGGACCGAAAAGGGGAAGCGGTTCCCCTCCCCTCACTAGTGGGACGGCGCGCGCACGATGCCGTTGCGGTGTCGTGGATAAGGATAATACAAAATCTATTGGTCGGATTTGAATGCGGTCCACGCATAGACAGTGCGATTCCCGAGGAAGATTTTAGTGTAGAATGGCATCAAGTAAATTGATGTTTTAATACGTAAAAGTAGTTTTGTTGTAGTGACATCAAGTAAATTTACTGAATACTAATTTTGTACGAAACCATACATTGGGTGTCCCCTTATACTATTAGAAAAGCTGCCGAGAGTGATGAATGATAATAGTAGCATGCTTCGATTCATATATTATTTATCTAATGTTAAAACTAATATATTTAATAATAGATGATAAAAATATCCTTTAAAATAACATATCTTATGGCTAAAGTGTATAATAATAATTCATCTTTGCCATCACGTGACACGGAAAGCAGATGCGATCTCATGCGCCTGGGTCAGAAGGTCATAGCACGGACAAAATGATGGCCCGGCCGATTTCGAAACAGCAATGAAGCAGAACGTCATTTGACACCTTATAGCAAACAAATTTATAAAAATAACCTGGAGTTCTGTTGACGCAATTGAAATATCAAGACTGAAAGTGATTGAACACCCGGCACAAGTCTCCACATGAAAAAAAGTTGTACGGGATGATCATACCGGATTTACGTGCAGCTGTCCTCACACTATCTCAGACAGGTATCGTCTTACGCTATCTATACACGTCATAACACAAAGTCGCCAAGATCTATGTCTGTATGTAAGTGATTATCTCAACATCAACTAAAAAGATATTCATGTCACTGATGGATAGAGCGATTCTCGAGTGGGATTTCAGGGTATGATTTGTTAAGGGTGGCCATCAGGTGCGTGTTATTCACGGACGCATCCGGGGTGCATCACTAGTTAAGATATAAATAAAAGTTTTTTTTTTTTTAATAAAAACGATGGTGCAATTGCCGTGTTGTGTGCATTTACCATGTGGAGTGAAGGCGGCGACGCGGCTGGGCTGGGTGTGCCGTGGTGGGCGAACCAGCTGGCGCCCACACCACCAGCTCCACGCAAATTCCACCATCCATCCCACACCTGCCTCACCGTCAAATGTACGCCCATTACTAGTTTGCATTTTAACTGGTTTTGTGTTTATGCCAGGTTTATACTGGTGCGAGCCATGGTGCCTATACTAGCAGCGACCCGCGGTCTCTCCCGCGCGGCATGATAATTCCATATTACAATTGTACTTCACTTTTTACACTTCAGGGGTTGAATTTATAAAAGTCTCTAAGTACTTACATCATTATGCTCAATGCTTACATCCTATAAGGAACGTGCACTTACGCCAAATTTCAAGCAAAGGTAAAGTAGATTCGGCTGTGCGTTGTCTTTTAGCTAGTCAATCAGTCAATGAGTAACGAAAGTTTCATAGATGTGTATACTAATCATATAAAGGTCAGGAGTTTGTTTGTTTAAACGCGTTAGTCTGATGATTTTTTAATTTTCAATAACAGTCCTGAGTTAAGAAGTTTGTGGTGATACGTATTTTGGTATACGCGATTGATTTCTCTCCGGTCGTGTCAACTGCCGTCCCAACGGAATAGGAGAATGAGGTAGTAGAAAGTGCACTTGTGTCTGTGCACGCACTTGTCACTTAATATTATTATAGTGCACAAGAAACATTAAAAACCACCTTCACAACAGAGATGACCGCTGTAGCCAAAATTCGGCTAAGACGACAGTGTCATTATGGGCGACCATTCAGATATTTATATATTCCATAGTTGCTAGTATTACAAGAAGTGCACGTCTCTGCCACCAGTTGGCGTGCCAGACGCGCAGATTACGAGCACATGAATACCAACGAAACCAGAAGCTTACATTTAGTCGTTCCGTTAATTAGCGGACCATCAGAACTTTCACAGTAATAAATCCGAATTACAACGGTGTAGGCTCTATACAAGTTTTAGAGAAAGTCAGGAAGCTCGCGAACATTTATGACTTAAACGTCATAATCATCAGCAACCAGGTCATCACAATAAACAAAATTGTGTCGTGTTTTATTATGTAGTTGTGATCCGCATGACGACATCTTAGCTACATGGGTTACGTACCCTGCAACAAAATATCACACATACGTCTGTAGTTTTCCACTTTAACCACCCATCAGCTGAATTGGGCCGGAATAAACATAATAATCAACATTTACCGCAGAGCTTGAAGACAAAATTCTTCAAATAATACGTTCTCCCCGTGATGACCTACGGGGCCGAACAGTGGCCTCTTAATTTAGGACTGGTCCGCAAGTTTGCGGTAGCTCAGCGGGCTATTGAACGTGCTATGTTGGGTGTTTCTTTGTCCGATAGAATTCGTACAAAAAACATCCGGAAGTAGCCGGTCCGGGGTGGATGCGAGTAGCAGGAGATCGGTCGTCTCGGTGAGAGAGGCTTATGTATAGAAGAAGAAGAAGCAGTGGTTCCACAAGGGCCGATAATTATGATGAATGATGAAAATCAAAAAGTGACAGCTACGCTGTCGCGTTTCGGTTTGTGTAATTTCGGTGAGCCATTCGGGGGCCTGATCACTAGGAGGGCAACATCTTTGCATACAATTACGCGGATGTCTATGAGTGTCGGAAGTCATCAATATGCTCCAGCTGCCTTGTTATATTAAATAAAATCCATTTTTTTTCCCTTAAGACTCATGACAGTAAAATCATCCCAACATATTGCTCGCTACGCCTTCACAGTATCTACAGAACTAACGTGGCAGTAATCCCACCACCAAACAAGTAACAGATTGTGCAAATTTAAGGCTCTTACCACGAGAGGCTGGTTTACTAGTGGGTGGTGACTGGTGAAGTTGGCACTCCACGCCTAGATTTATATTTAATTCATTTCAGAAGTTTAATAGTGAATATTAATAGTAAATGTATTAACATATATTGTGTAATGTGTCTCTGCTTACAAATTACAACCAATTGTAGGTATCTACACTATGTATGACGTAGATGTATAACATTACACCGTGATAAAATCCGTAAAAGTAGTTTCATTGTAACCTACTGAATAGGCATAAAAAAATTGGTAAAAAGCGGTAAAGCCGTTTCGGAGGAGTAAGGTAACTGACATTGTGACACGAGAACTTTATATGTAAGATATTATTACGTACGTTTTAAGTAATATGATATTCTCAGAACTTATAATTAATAGCACATTCGAGTTACAAAAATTCTTCTTGTATAAAAAAGAATTTACAGAATGATATAGGCAAGTTAAATAACAAAATAGGTAGCCTTATTAAATGTTATTGTATGTATTATTAACTGTTTTATATGCTACAAATTACAACATCAGTCAACTTTTAGATATATTTTAACAAAGTCGCAACTCAGTTGCGTTCATGATATACATTCGTTTAAAATAAGAATACATTTTATGATGAATGAATAAACAATTCAACGTCCATAGCGTTAATCAATGAATTGCATGCAGGCAACAGTCCGAGCGATGTCGAGCTCATTGATCGATCGGCTTGATATACATCACTACACCGCCACCTATAAACACGACGTTCACGCGCAAACCGAACCGGATGGCGCACACATACACGTTGCACCTGTGTGCGTGCATGAGCAAAGGATTTCCTACCTCCCCGCGCCCGCTCACCGCTCCAGACCTGTTGCACTGCTACCGGAGTTACGCCGCATAGTTACCAGACTTTATACCTCCCCCCGCCGCCCGCACACCTCACGCACACAGCACCGGCCACCACGTTCGGACACTTAATTATCATGGCGCACCGTTCGTAAAATTGCCGCCGATCTCGTCATCATCGATATTCGATATTATTTATAAATCTGATAATGTCTACCATAAGCGAAATAAAACGATCAATCCGTAGTTTACCCACCTCAAAATATATAAACAATATTCCATCTGCTCTGGCATTATTGTATAAGTAATGGCCATACCAAATACCTATATGGAAATTAAAAATATAAAAGCGTTTGAATCGGCAACGTCGAACGCGATTAAAATTCAAATGTCTTTTGTATCTCGTTCATTGACATATCAAATAACATTGATAAAATCATCGCTTTTAAAATAACCTGAACGTTTAATTTATGTGATATGGCATAGCGATAAAATATACTGGTATTTGGTACAATTCATAACGGCCCCAGCCGTAATAGTAGCAAAAGTAGATTACTGTAGCAGTTACTATGAGTAGTTATAAGTGCAAGTAGCACTTATCCCTCCAGGGAGTGCCCCTCCGAAATTGTTCGTGCAACATAGTAAGAGGTAGTGCCATGGTGCATTGCAGCGGAATTGGGCTGGCACGATCGGGGAGGTAACTCGCTCACACTTGATACTTCCGTAAAGTGACATCTACGGTGTCGCATTTCGTGCGGTTTGTGTTTATCCGGTTGCCCATTGGCTCCTTTGTCCCCCTATACTATAAAAAAATGTACTTCGGCGGATGCCATTTCACAGGGCAAAAAATAAAACAAAAAGCCTGACTGCTTATAATAACAAAACTGAAAAAAATAAAGACAAGACTAGTTAGGCGTTTCTACAGTTGGGTTTATAGATAATGTCTTCATAATAACATGGACATTTTCTACAGTTGGGTTTATAGATAATACCTTCATAATGACATGGACATTTTCTACAGTTGGGCTTATAGATAATATCTTCATAATAACATGGACATTTTCTATAGTTGGGTTTATAGATTAATATCTTCATAATAACGTGGACATTTTTTATAGTTGGTTTTATAGATAATATCTTCATAATAACATGGACATTTTCTACAGTTGAGTTTATAGATAATATCTTCATAATAACATGGACATTTTCTACAGTTGGGTTTATAGATAATATCTTCATAATAACATGGACATTTTCTACAGTTGGGTTTATAGATAATACCTTCATAATAACATGGACATTTTCTACAGTTGGGCTTATAGATAATATCTTCATAATAACATGGACATTTTCTATAGTTGGGTTTATAGATTAATATCTTCATAATAACATGGACATTTTTTATAGTTGGTTTTATAGATAATATCTTCATAATAACATGGTCATTTTCTACAGTTGAGTTTATAGATAATATCTTCATAATAACATGGACATTTTCTACAGTTGGGTTTATAGGTAATATCTTCATAATAACATAGACATTTTCTACAGTTGTGTTTATGGATAATATCTTCATAAGATTAGTATTTCTGGTGGATTTTTAGTTCTTTCTATATTTCAGGCAGACGCCTATAAACGTCCGTTAAGCCAGACGGGTCACCCTCCCCACGGTGGTTCAAACCTTGTCGTGGCTGTGGGGCCTAGTAGCCTGGGGTGTTTTTTAGTGGTTTATTATAGGTAATATTGTTATACCAGGTTTTATGTAAATATGACTAACTACACATTCTGTATAGGATACTAAAGTAAAATTTGATTTTAGATTACATTCATTTCAGGAATATATCGTAAGGTACCCGGATTTATGTATTCGATCCGACCTAATCTAGGGTTTGGGCTCGGTTCCCCTTCTGGGCTGCAGCGGTCAGATCAGATGGCAGTCGCTCTGTGCGAAAGCCGGAGTCCTTGTCGAAGTCGGACCGGTGGCCTACCGACCCCGAGATTATATGGTAACCGGGGGGCGGGGGGAGGGGGGGTCAGACCTATGACATAGACGGACTTCGAACATCCTTCTGATGTAAAAGGTGCGCAGAGACATAAGACACACAAGCGCGGTAAAATCCGGCCACTGATTTCTCACTAAACTAGAAAACAAAATCTTCACTAGTCCTAGTCGGACTACTGCAACGGCTGGTGCAACGGAAAAAATACTTTTCCTCCAAATTAATATTCATGTAATTCAATTTTAATTACAAACACTTGTCCAATTTAATTTTAATATGTATGATATGCAAATGTTTCACTTGCGTACAGTGAATCATTTTTATTATCTACAATGTTGTAATGCGGCTACCAGAGTCATCTGATAGTAGCGGAATAGCCAGAGACTCAGTTGATATTCGTAGAAACCAGTGTGTTATTAACCACGCGAGACTCACAGTTGCTTCGGGCCGGATGCTTAAATGGTGCTATAACACTAAGGCTTACACGGCCTTGAACAATGTATGCGAACTTAGAACTAAATGATTGCAAATTAAGGACCCCTGAAAAGAATCTGCTACAGGCCCGCGCTAGCTTAATCCGGCACTGGTATAAAAGTAATAAGTACTGGCCAGTGGACAGTGGCCGGCGACACGAGCGGAGCCTACAATTACCTCGGGCTCTAAACTTAGTGAAAAAAAACAGGTAGCGCCCGTCCCGCTTTATCGATCTTAATGTTATTTTTTAACTTTTTTATACCTCGCTCCGAGACTCGCAGCCGAACGGAAGTTGTAACGATTTTTAATCGCACCAAGTATCTCGGATCGCCGGTTCGTGTGCTCGCTTTGGACGAGTTTGTATGTATATAGGACGGGCATCTACTTATATATATATATATATATATTTTTTTGTAAACAACCACCGGAAACGGTCGAGAGAACGTCGTTGTGTAGAACATATATCTTCCATTAGGTCTCTGTTCTCGGTAACGATGATAAGGCGCAGATAATGGACATCCCTGAAAAGATTCAACGAATTCGATATTTAAATTATTAACGGACTTATCAGGGATGCCACATGAACAAAAGGTGGAGTCGTAAATTTTAAAGGAAGAATATTTTATTGGAGAATTGGAGTTTCATATGAAGTATTTATACTTCAATTCGTAGAAATAAATGCATTTCAATTTACTTTATGAGTTTAAACAGGCGCATTCACCAACTTATAAGACGGGATTCACAAAACAGTACTACAAAATTGTAATAAAACCACTTTAAAGATTTTTATCGCGATATATTTAAGAATTTTTACTATCTACAATAAAACTATTTTTACATATTTTATCGCGGTTTATTTAATTAGAGCAACCATGGTCACGGGTGCACTGATCCATTCGTGACCATGGTTGACCCGTGACAAAGGACCTCTATACGTTATTTTAACCCATTGAGTACTTATAGAGTTTTCCTTCCTGTCTTAAAAGATCATTTTTTTGACGATTGCTCTAATGGTCCTTTTTATGATTTTTATATCAGTTGCTCATCATAACCGTTATTCACTGCAATGTTTTTAATGGTGGTAAGTTCATTTTTATTATCTTGTTCATTGAGACGAATCTTCCAGAGTCTGTGAACTAATGCATGGAATGCGGTGACGATACTTCACATGAATAACATTATCAGAATTTTGATTTGAAAAAAGAATAGCCGGCTTCTGCTTGTCTATGTATTTATTATAATATATATATCCATCTAAATATTAAAGTGCATTTATTTGTAAATTAATAATAATAGAATCTAAATTTTAGTAAAACATGTGTCACAGATACGAATAAATTAACATTTTACAACCTCCAAACAACTACACGGGCTATTTTAAGATGTTAATGCGAATCTATTATTAAACGAATGTGGCTATTTTGGTAGCGTAGAGGGCCCCGGCATTCACTTTGATGGCGGCTACGCCACGTTTACGTTTATCGAATACAATGTTTTATAGGTACGCTTAGTCTGGCCACAAATACTGTCACACTTAAGAATAAAAAAATCTTACATTTGAAATTGGAATCTGTCATTTTTACACGATTGTTCACCGTGTTTTCTCATTTTGGCGCCAATACATTAAATAATTTTGCGATATTAAAAAGGAGTGGAGAGTTAAAGAGAACAGAATCTCTGTCATTGCATTACAAAAGTAGGTATGGAGCCAAATGCAAAAGTCTCGATACACTTGGTATTAGTGAAATGTTTGTGTACTGGGCTATTAATAGGTACAACGAGACGAGACTTCTAGTGTTTATGACAGAGAAAGATCCGGTCGTCCGTGTTCGTACAAAGAAGGTGGTCAAAGCGGCAAGGGAAGGAGTTCAAAGAAATTCTATCTCTCTGGAAATGAAGATAGCATAAATACATGATGAATAAATATATAATATGTGAAAATTTTAATTATAAATTTTATTATATATAATTTGTGAAATAAGGGCGAGCAGACGGACGGCGGTATCTTAGTAACAGGGTTCTGTTTTTACCCGCTATATATATATATATATATATATATACATTATAATTCGAGTAATATTTATAAGAACTTTACGATAGGATAGAAAGCACCTTATTAGTGACTTAAGTACCAATAACAGTCAACTTTCAAATATTTCAATACAAAACAACCATAAATGTAATCAGAAATTATATGAAACCGGGTGGAAACGTATAATATTAATAAAACAACTTTTGGCTTAATTAACAGATGCATTAAATATTCATTAAAAAAAACCCATAATAAATTTCGAGCTGAATTTGTTTAACTCTTTATCATGAGCCTGTGTGCCTGAGGTGTCTATAGTCATCAAAATGCTTGACTGCTGAGTAGTCCCCTTATACTATTAACAAAATGACGTGGTTCACTTAATACTTGTGAATTTTTAGTCATTTGTAGCGCATTGCAGTATATATTATCATTTACATTAATTATTCTATTTTATTATGTACCAGTAGTAGCCATTCGCCCAGCTTCGCCCGAGAATAATCGAAGCGGGACAACTTGTTTTAGAAATAATATATATGTTCTGCTCTATAAAATACTCTGACTTTCAACGAACAAGTTCTAGCGGTCCTGGAGATCAGCCTGTATAACGAGAATGATAGACGGACAGATTCTTTTTTTTTAGGTATTAGTATCGTGTAAACAATAAAGGAGACCAACGCAAACAATAATGCGGATGTCGTTGTGTTGGCCGAAAAGTTGCAGAGCTTACAGGAAATGTTCCACAGCCTAAATGAATCCTCCCGGCGTATTGGCCTTAGGATGAACTTGGACAAGACAAAGGTCATGTTCAACGAACACGTTCTCCCTAGCCCGGTCAACGTCGATGGCGCCATTCTCGAAGTCGTAGACGAATACGTCTAGCTCGGGCAATTATTGCAATTAGGCGGACATAACTTCGAGAAGGAAGCCGATATAAGGATTCAGTTGGGTTGGGCAGCATTCCGGAAGCTTCGTGACATTCTCATGTCGCGTATACCGCAGGGCATGAAGACAAAAGTTTTCAACCAATGCGTTCTCCCCGTGATAACCTACGGGGCCGAAACATGGTCTCTTAATGTAGGACTGGTCCGCATGTTGGCGGTAGCTCAACGGGCTATTGAACGTGCTATGTTGGGTGTTTCTCTGTCCTACAGATTTCGTAAAGAAGGCAGAGAACTAAGGTATCCGATATCACGCGACGAATAAGCTCGCCGAAGTGGCAATGGGCTGGTCACACACTGAGAAAAAGAGATGGTAGATGAGCCAGTAAGGTTTTGGAGTTTAGGCCGCGCTTAGGAAAAACAAGTGTTGGTCGACAAGAAGATCTCCGTGCTGTAGCCGGTCCGGAATGGATGCGAGTAGCAGGAGATCGGTCGTCTTGGTATTCATTGAGAGAGGCCTATGTCCAGCAGTGGACCGATAAGGGCAGAGAATGATAATGATGATGAAAGTTGATTGCTGTTCATCCACAAATGCAATGAATATTTGTATTTATATATGACATTTTTCTCATGTCATATAAAATAGAGCATTAACTCATTTCGTTCGTCTTGGACCGATATCGGCTGATAATGATGAAAAAATGAATGCGAATGTCTATGGGCGTTGATAGTCGTCAAAAGGCTCGTTTGCCTCCCTATAGTATAAAAAACACTACACTTGAAAAAAGACCTGTAATTTTCACACCAATGACCGACTCATTAATTTTATTTATATGTACATACTCGTGTATGTAATTGTATTTATATTAGTGCCTCGTGGAATCACCTGCGCCCATATATCCCAAGGCGTGAATATTCGATATGAGATGTTATCTCTATTCCGGATGAATTATTCCAGATTTAGATTATCTGTGCCAAATTTAATCCAAATCTGCTCAGTAGTTTTGGAGTGAAAGAATGATACAACATGGAATTATAATAATGAAAAGAGAATATCTTTATCTACGTATCTACTTTATATCGGCATCGTGTTCGCCGCTCTACTAGGTAGAGATCCACCACCCAACCCGCTTCCCAATATTAAATACAGCAATATAAAAGTAGTATTAAATCACTATGGGCTCCGCCCAAAAGAAATCCGATACATCATGTCCCATTTGCGGGAAAAGAGAGATGTCTGTCCCGCAATCATCTCACTAAAACAGAAGATAACTCTTCGGTAGTCAGACGACCTACTCAACTGTCAACATTATATCCTACCGAAAAAAATATGAAAGAAGCGGGATTCTTCTATTGTATTATTATAATTCCTAGTGTACGTGGCCGGCCTGACGTTCGTGCCCTCCACGCACGGACTGGCGGAGGACGCAATTATGATGATTACAGAACTGGTTCCAAAGCCGGGCCGCAGTGCGTCCGTGTCGCCGCACATTCTACGTACGCATTTAATACTTCTTATTTTATAATCAGCCTTTATCGGTCTGTTGGACAACGACGTACAACGAGCGTTAGCTACATACAGCCCAGGCGTGACAATATAGTTCGGGGCTCTTGGTTAAAACATCGAATGGGCCACTTTGTCTTCCTACATAGAGATGATTAAACAGTGAATGTCATGTTCCATCGGTGCACACTTTTCTCTGGTCGGGGCCCCCTCAGGCCAGCGACTGTGGCAAATCTATGGGGGGCCTCTGTTTACTAATATTGTAGAAACTTAGTGAATGTTATGTTCCATCTGCACGCTCTTTTTCCCGACGGGAGCCCCTCGGATCGGGCACATTCATCGGAAGGGGCCCCTCTGTTTCCCAATGTAATAGAAACGTAACCAGTGAATGTTATATGTTCCACGTGTGCGCACTTTTCTCTGACCGGGGCCCCATCGGACTGGGGTCGTGAGATATTCATCGGATGGGGCGCCAAAGCGTTTCAATGTTATAGAGGAACTTAATTAGTGATTAATATGTTTCAAGTATGCGTACTGTTCTCTGATCGGGGGCTTATTCCGCCGGGTTCCTTGGCATTTTGCTGACTTGCCAGTGTTGTTACGCCACTGGGTACAACCGTATCGGGCGTATCAATGCTCTATAACTTTACGTCACTTCCCGCTTCTTTCTCTCGTGTTCTTTAGAATAGTATCAGTATTTTTTAGAAGTATTTAGTAATGAATCAAACTTGATGGTTATAAGAGCCGGCGCCATCTTGTGTATTTGCCGAAAGCACTTCAATGTAGACGTTTTAACACAATCCAAACGCACGAAGGCGTGAAATAACAAATAAATCTTGTTACAATCTGAAAAAAAAGTTGTTTTCTTATGGAAAGTGATTTATCTCGTTACGATTCGATGACCAGCTGGGTCAGTTGGCAGTGTGGCGATTTGTCCGCGGATACGAATCCCGCCTAAGTCATGGATGTTTATATGTGTATTATATGCATTTCTATATTATGAATCATACATATAATAAAAAAAATATAATATAATAATAGTAATAATATCTATGGACTTATCACACCACGTTGGCCTCTTTTTTTGTTTACGTGGGGAAACGCATTTACGCGCCGTCACTGGCTCTGGGTGGGGTCCAGTGGTATGTGGGACTCGCGGCACAGTATATAGTGCCCAAAGCCCACAAAAACCACCACGAGTGCCATCAGTGCCGCCCTTGGTGAGGTGCCGAGGAACAACAAATCATCAAGGCACCTCGACGGCTAGGCAGCCCCCTAAGGGTTGGTCCCTCCACCTCCACAGATGGGTTTGCCCCGCACTACGGGACAACCCCACTGACTTTGGGACAGTGCAATGGGATGAGGTTCCCATCCTCGCCCCGTGCGCATAAGCGCCTCCTCTTTCCTTTTGTTCCCGTCTTTGGTCCCCTCTTCTTATAAGAGGGGTACCGAGAGCACTTCCTCCTCCTGATCCTTAGCCCCCTCTTCTTATACGAAGTGTGCAAACAACCACCACGGTTAAATTGGATCCGCCTGGGCTACTAAGCCTCACCGCCACGACAAGGCATGAGCAATGGTGGGGACGTTGACCTAGCCCTGTGATAAGTACCGTAAGGACTTGTGTTACAGGTAGTAGACAACAGAAATATATTTAAGAAAATTATTTTAGAAATACATATAATAAATCCATGACCTAGGCGAGACTCGAGCCCGCGACCTCTAACACGCGGACTAACCGCCACGTTATCAACTGAGCCAGCCGGTCGTCTAAATGTTAAATACCTTTCCGTTGTCTGGTATCTGTAACACAAATACTTACGGTACTTACCACAGAAAAAGGCTGACATGGTGCGATAAGTCAACAGATATTATTAAAAGAAAAGAAACGAAAGCCGTACTGTCCTGTAGACGTTGCATGCTAAGCTGCCCCCACGTGTTGGGTGATGCTGTAGTCTGAGAGTCACTAGCTAGAAGATAGTAAGAAGACAGACCCCACTGAAAGATGTTAAAGTCACGGGGTATATCGAGCAAACATATAAAATGCTTTTTCTCAGGAAGCTGTATTCTATATATGCATCTTAGAAACTCCGAAAAAATATAAATTTAAATAAATATGTATCTTAGGAGTTAAAAAAAACTTTAAGTAAATATGTATCTTAGGAGTTGAAAAAAACTTAAAGTAAATATGTATCTTAGGAGTTTCAATCGTTGGTGTCTTAAGTTACAATAAAACTACTTTTACTGATTTTATCGCGGTTTATTTAATTATTTATGTAGGCCGACGTTTCAGAAGCTTTACAGCAACCATGGTCACGAGGGGACTCCGCCGTAGTCCGCCCGTGTGTGCCCCAAAAAGTAGTCTTATTGTAATGGGAAAGTGTAATCTTGCATGGGGTTACTTTTTAGGATGCATGACCCACCATGATGGAATTTTGCGAAATTTGACTCTTTATTGTATTTTTGTGTAAAATTTCGTTACTAGAAACGACTATCAGAGGTTTCTCGTCACTGTGATTTGATATTCTACAAAGCTTTCATTCTGAACAACTTGTAACTACAAAATAAGATAATTTTGCACGCGCGTTTTTATAGCTGATAAATGTTGGTTGTGTTTTTCAGTTTGAAAAAAGAACGTCGTAGTACCTACGCATGTGATATTCCAATTTTAAATGGTATCATTCGAGAACGTAGAACTTCATTGATAAGGCTACAATATGTTATCTGTTAGGGCAGCATGAAAAAAAAGAAACAGTCAACATTTGGCATTTGCCAAGGCCATTTCGCGGAACTATTACAAACGGGAACTTCGTATGAAAAAAAAATTTGCTGCGCTAAAGTTTGACAATGTCAAATAAGTTACTGGGGACATTTTGAGGACGCACTTTAGATTTTTACGAGCCGATAACGTGTTAACTATTTACATAATATCGAATATGCGAAGCACGATAAACGGTGTACATTGTGAAGTTGCCAAAATCTTTATGCATTGAGTAGCACGTTTCCCTGGACAAACATGTTAATATTCATCATTAAAATGATCGAATCTATTCTCTGTGGCCAGTGCGATGGATTAAAAAGAACAAAATTGTTTTTTAATTATTTATTCCATGTTATTTATTATAATTTTTTTTATAGAATAGTCGGGCAAGCGAGCAATCGAGGCCTTTTTACGACTACCAACGCCCATGAACATCCACATAATTACTACTCGTGGCGGTGGGGCTCAGTTGTTTTATGAACCCAGACGTTGAGAATCAATTGAACTGAGGGGGAGGACTAACTCTTCGTTCTTATAAGAAGTAAAAGAACGGACTAAAGATGAGGACAAGAAAGTACCTTTGTGAAGGGGCTCGGGGTGATGATGGATGTACCATGTTACACTCTCCCGAAGTTGGTGAAATTGTTCGGTGGTGCAGGACAACCCCTCTGTGGAGCTGATGTCGGACCCCGCTCGTGCTGGACCAATTAGGTTGCAACGTAACACCAACACTATTGCCTTTTTTTTTCAGACCTCATTGAACTAGTAGCAGCAGAGCATGCGTTGAAGTATGCGACAATTCGTTGACAATCTCGTCCTCAGTTCGCACTGTATGTCTGTCTGTCATCGAGTTCGTGGCGAGAATAAATCCCAGGGCACCTTTGATTGCATTGTACGATAATACAAGAGGACCAGCGGTCAAATTCCTTAGCCATCACTATACAACACCTTTACGTTATTGAAACAATGACTCATACGGATCAGATGAAAATGAGGGCAAATCATCGGCATAATTATGCTGATGTTCATGGGCGTCGGTAGTCCTAGAAAGGCTCCGTTCCCTCGTTTGTCCCTCTATACTATAAAAAATACATTGTATATATTCGTAATAATAATAATTGTTCGTCGTAGAAATGGTCCGATTGCTGGTTTGCCGCTCTATAATATAAAAAAAATATACTTACCCTCCACAAGTCCGTATGGCCTTGTACTTGTGTCCACAGAAATCTATTTTATATTTAAAACTATGTGGCAACCATAGGATATGGTAACCCTATATGAAGTAAACAGGAAACGTGTGAACGAGTTGGCAGCTCTTCAACGGGAGTCGGAATGGGCCCGCGTCACAGTGCGCGCCGCGGCGGGCCGGCGGCGGCGCGCGCGCAGCCGGTCGCGCTCAGCCGCTCAATACCTCACCGTTATTTTAAACATGCTTTAGATGTGTAGACAAGCCGTTGTACCCGGCGTTGCTTGGGTTTGGATGAAAAATGGGCAGTGAAAACGTGTGGAAGGGCGATCGAGCGTCACGATTCACACGTGCACTATTCTCTCCAAAATCATGTTTACTCTTTCGGAGTGAAATCCACTCTTGTGCTGGAGCCGGCAAATACAGTTTTCTTTTTAGTTAAAAAAAATATAGTATACGGGTCGAACGAGCAATCAAAACCCTATGACTACCGGCGCCCATAGACATCAAATTTTTTGTTCTACATTTGTGTTGCCATCGTTTCCTACTACCTATGATTGAGCCTCTACCTGGATACTCAACAACCACACGATACGAACGAGAGGTACCTCCTGGCCGCACAGGCCCAATTCAGCTGTAATTCACGTTACTACCTATAGCAAAAAGATGTACTCATTGTACGATAACTTGATTGTGGTGTTTTCTTCTCCTTGCCTCGTACGTTACGTTACGTTTTCTGATATATTTCTGTTGTTTACACGCACTGTGTTGCAAACACACGCAACATTTTCACTAATTCCTAGCTGTTACTACATTAGCCAGTATTTTTAAGGGTTCAGTAACCAAAGGTTTTTTTATAGCATCAGGAGGCAAACGAACAATCGGAGCCGTTGCATGGGAGGACGTAGTGTCATGCACCACTACCTCCTAACTTAAGGTTCTAAAATATACTGAATATCCGTATTACGTTTGATTGAAACGCTATTCTCACATTGGTACTGAACCCTTTCTGTGTGACTCGCACTAGGTCGGTTTTCACTTCATTAAAACATCACTACAATTGTCGATTCGATAATTAAAGATTGTAGGAAGTTCAATATATTGTTGTACGTTTTGCGATTTAATAAACGTTTCACAGCCTCCATTTCTTATAAATGTTTGGAATAAACTTAAAAATTGAAACAAAGAATAGGCATATCCGATATTCAGCCATATGCGGAAAACCTTATCTGTGGAGAACATTACAGAATATTCGGCAAAAGTTGTAGTAATGGTAGGGAAAAAGTTGCATAAATGTCGAGGTTTTTCCGTAGTGCCGAAGAATGAAACTTGACAGGGTCGAAACCTCAAATAGGAGGGGTGGTGGTGAAGGTTGTCATTAGCACCAAATGAGTTTTCAATAATAATTTTGTAGCATTGGATGACAAGGGAGCTGGCGGAGCCATTACCAGAGCAGATACCTTCTTTATTTATTATATTCCCTTATTATATTCCCTTACCTCATCCGCCCATTGGTCCACCGGCTACTTACAAATCCCAAATCATCAAAGCCCAGCGGAAATATTTACTGGCTGCCCGCTAGAATATAATGTTCATTGCGCCAAGTTTTATATTAACTACTACAGAACCATGATATTTTTTTCCAAAACTGGCAGGCTGACAGAAAACAAGAATATTGAAATAAAAAAAAACATACCATATTTATGATTCCGAATTCAAAAGACGAAACTATGATTATTTTAGTGACCGGATGCCAGAATGGGCGCATGAATCGTTTTAAAATTTCATGCGTAGAAAAAAATGACAGAAAAAAGAGGAGTGAATGTACCGGGACAGACGGGGCACATGGTCAGGGTAGGAACAAAAGGCACGCTCAAATATGCTTTACAGATGTGCTGCGGCCTGCGATCTGCTCTAGGGTTGGCAGTGCTGCGGATGTGCAACTTATATTATCCAAATTGACTCCGTAAGACACGATTTAATCATGCAGTTTTAAAAAAATGATAGGAGTAAAATCATGTGTAACGTTAACCGGCGAAGCGTAACCCCAGCGTAAAGCTTTACCGACCTTACGTAGTTCAAGTCTCTTTCACTACCTAATAATATTTGTTCTTAAGGAGTAATCTGTAGCGTGTCGAAACTGACATACACAGGTAAACAGATTTTTAACAATAACGTGACTCAGACCAGAATAATTCATCGAGACAAAAAATTTTTTTTTTTTTTAATCTTGTGTGTCTACTTGTATAATGTGTATGTATACTGTTAACATTGATATATTTACTATATAGTAATTCGTTAGGTACCTATTACATTCGATGTGATATATATATATATAATTTGGTGCATCGGAGGTTTTTGGTAAATGAGGAAAGGAAAGGAGGAATTTGATAAATTCATGTTTCACTCAAAATATATAGGTTATAGGTAGAAAGGTACATATTCAACTAAGTATTTTTATTGTTTAATGTGCAACTGAAGTTAAGAGATTTATAAGGAATAACGATATATGTATGGAGTAAGAGTTGTCAAATTTTGAATTATAACAGAAAAAGTACTCGGCGATCATAAGCATGTTACATAACTTCAACGAAGACAATAAACTTACACACATGTTTATTAAAACCACCCAACAATTAACAGAACGCAGTTCGAAAGATTTACTTGATGAGTTTGTCAATTTATCAATTATACTGTCGCGTATGAATGAATTAGTGAATGACAGTTTCGCCAGTCGTATGTTTACGCATGCGCGGAGAGCGCGGCGGTCGGAGCGCTTCGGCAGCGTCCGCCGCCGCTCGACACCTCGAAATAGCACGCACCGACGTCGAAGAGTGCGGTCGACGACCAAGCGCCCTGCCACACCGAAATATTCAAACTCGAGTTGATTACGATAAGGGGGTGTGACTCTATTATTGTGAATTGTGATCGTTTAGAACGGCTGTACTAACACGTTCGGCTAGTAGAAGTGGTAATTAAATGCTTATTTAACAACACATTACAAATATGAATTTGGTATAATCAAATTAATTTCTTTTGGGTTCCGCAGGTGTTGTCAAGGCACATGAGCACCTCTACATGTATAGATGTTACTTTGAACTTTTTATAACGACGGCGCACACACTTAATGTGATCTGTTCTGTTCACAGTATGTTGCACTCGTCTACGATGTTGTTGATAAGGTTGATTTTATAGTATGAGATGACAAACGAGCAGTCAGATTACTTTTTGACAGTAGTGACGGCCTCAGATATCCACATAAATGCAGACCTGTTGCTCTTCTTTTCGAAAAAATTGCCAATCCATATAAGAAAAATGTCTCCTGTTCTGTGTTTAAACCTAGAAATATCCATTGAATAACTACGTATTTTGTTGTAAGAAAATCTTCTAAATTATAACACTGTAGATTGAAACATGTCATAAAACCTGTAGATCATTAACCCCATTGAGAATTATTGGAAGATAGGAGGTCAACGCGTAATAATCATGCGAACGTCCATGGGCGTCGGTATTCATCAAAAGGCTCCGGTTTCTCATTTGCCCCTTATGCTATTAAAAAAATCCTTTTAAAAAATCATCTGAATCAATTGTTTGTACAAAGGAAGGATAATGAAGATGCTCTTTGTTAAAATGTAAAAAATCTCTATCTCGCCTCATTTGTCTATAAATCTGCAACCAAATAAGTTTTCTATCATGGTTCTGATATGTTATATTCGGAGCCGATAAAAGAAGCTAACCAACATTTAATATAAAATCTGAAACCCGACTGCTTGAAATATATTCTAATGTACCCCGTGTCACTTGTGTTATTAAGATTCGTCTTAACGACGCCTTGTTCATTACTCTCGCGTAGTTGCTACCGCTTTAAAAGTTTATACAATAGCTATGCTATCGCGCATTGTGCAATTTGTGCGGGTTGTGAGCAGCCGGTGGCCAGTTGAGGGTATAGAATGAAAGAGGGCCACGCATCTGCATATGGGGATGTTAATTGGCGTCGGTAGTCAACAAATGGGATCGGTTGCTCTTTTGTGCCTCTATGTTATAAAAATTGGTTGTCTTAACGACCATATAAGTGCTGACTATGAGTCGGAAAGTTGCTGTTACGTCATACTTTTTCGTGCATGTGCATGATTTTACTGTTGACTTTTTGTTTGGAAAAACATTACCGGGCTACGTTAGAAAGAGGGTAAAAACATGTAACATGAAGCGTAGTAAGAGGTAGTGTCATGCCGTTTTGCGGCGGAATTGGGCCGGCACGACCGGGGAGGTACCTCTCGCTTCCTCCATACCGTCGCAAAGCGTCATCTACGGTGTCGCGTTTCGTGCGGTTTGTGAGTAGACCGTGGCCCATTGGACGGGAGGTGAAAAGGAGGGCAACACATGGGCATAGTAATTATGCTGATGTCCATGGGCGTCGGTAGTCCGAGAAGGGCTCCGATTTCTCGTCTGTCCCCCTCTACTATAAAAATGAATTGAGATTGAGACAATTAATGGACTCGATGCAGAATGAAGAATATTAGAACGAATTTCCGTGGACTTAAATTATAACATAATTTAAGTTCACGGGGACCTTGGTCATTTTGTAGTCTCAAAGTAGCTGTGCGGTTTATCTATACCTAACGCCCTTTCGCAAGTTCCTACTAGAATGGGTGAGCTACACCCACGCGAATGGCTCGGCGTTTCGCAAGGCGATGCATGCGACCTGCCGGCACCAAAACTGTAGCCCACTGCTACGTGGGCCTGTGGAAAGTAACCTAACACATACTTATGCAATGTTTCGATATGTCTTGTTTGCGTCGATATAAAAATGATAGATACACATTGTAATTAATTGCGGTGAAATTGGATACTTTAGATTGTGGTGTTGTTATCATATTGTAAAAGTGCCATGGTGCATTGGTGTGAGCTTTCGGTGGTCCATTGAATGGACAAGAGAAAGGGATTGTCAGCACATCTGTTTGTTAAAAGTTTATCGCGCGGATGTCAATGAGTGTTGGCAGTCACCAAAACGCTTAACTTCCTATTTGTACCGTAAAAAAATGTGGTAGTACCCATTCGCGGCTTAACTAAATTGCCACCTAAATCATCAGTGATGCCCAATTTCATTGAGTCTTTATGTGATAGGTGTACAATTGTAAAATAGAGACTGACAAGAATAACATTTTATATTTTATGGTGCCTTTAAAGACCTTGAATATTTTTGAATAGAGAACTTCGTTAGGTGCGTCGACTATTTCTTGGGATGAAAAAGATATTGAACTTATGACGCCATCTATTATAGAATCCCATTACTTATTTTACAACATCGCCTCCACAAAAGTATCTATACTACAACAGATGTCGCTGATCAATACATTATGAAAATTATTGCTGAAGTGAAAAAAAAAAATAATTCTTTACACTCATTTTTTTCCGACTAGGCTGCGATCGGAGTGCCACTAAACTTTATCCTTGAAGATATTTACATCCCACTTAAATGTTTCATTGTAAAATAATTACATTTGTTACTGTTATTTTATATCAATGCTCTTTATTGGATCCGAAAGTCGGTTGTGCCTACAAAAGGCGGTCATATTTACGTGGGCTACTCCACCTCAAATAACATAATTGCGTTACTCGAACCATACCTTATCGGCTGCGATACTCGACACCCAATGGATAAGGTAGCAAGTAAGCGACACATCCTTCTAGCGATAGTCCGATGAACTGTTATGGAAAGTGCA
Source organism: Eumaeus atala (assembly GCA_017140195.1). Classification (NCBI taxonomy): domain Eukaryota; kingdom Metazoa; phylum Arthropoda; class Insecta; order Lepidoptera; family Lycaenidae; genus Eumaeus; species Eumaeus atala. The sequence continues at coordinate 1,688,307 of JAFELO010000370.1, read as the reverse complement.
ATAGCATAGCCAACCGTACTATGTCCCCACTTACAAAAAAAAATCTTACTTCGTACTGAATATAGGAGCCTGTTGGTTTTGTCTGACCCTACGAAGGATTGGTCATAGGCTCACATTTTTAGTGTACTTTGTTCTTTAAGGTCCGCGAAACTAAACTGTGTATGGAGTTTCAGTAAGAGGTAGTGCCATGCTGCATTGCGAGGCGAATATCTCGCCCACGTAACACCGCCGTAAAGTGAAAGCTGTGCTGTCGCGTTTCGTGCTGTTTGTGTGGTAGGTGGAGAAGGGGCCAACGCATCTACAAGACATTAATGTGGATGTCTGTGGGCATCGGTAGGCTCCGATTTCTCGTTCATCTAAGGATTATTTTTCCGTAAGAGTTGTCTCAAGAGTATTTTTATTCCATTATACCAGTGGCTATATGTAGGGGCGTGTATATAATTGGTTATATACTACGAGGCTACGGCCAACAGGACCGGAGGTACGCGGGCGCAACCGCAGGGTGATAGTGATGATAAGAGAGAGATAATAATAACTAAAATAGACATATATATTTGGCAATCGGAGGCATTTAGTGACGACTGACACCCATTAACGTCCGCATATGCAGGTGCGTTGTCCTCCTTCGCCTAATCCCTCCAATGGCCACCGGCTACTAACAAAGTGCACGAGACGCGTAACCTTGCGGCTTGGTTGTGTCCGCCCGATGCAGGGCTTTATTACATCTTAACACCAAAGAGGTCATGGTACACGCCAATATGAATCAACATCGAAGCGGCTGACCCCCTCCTCACTCACATAGGCCCGGACTAGATTGAGATAAGTTTAAATAACCAATACATTTCATTGAATTTGATGGCCTGTTGCAGTAATTCCTATATCTATGCATGGTGCAGACCCTACATTCTCCTATGCAACGGAATCGGGCCGGCACGACCGGGGAGGTAACTCTCGCTCCACATAACACCGCCGTAAAGTGACATCTTCCGTGTCGCGTTTCGTGCGGTTTGTGAATAGCCGGTGCCCCATTGAGAGGGCGAGGGGAAGGAGGGCTTCGCATCGGCATAGTAATTATGTGGATGTTCATGGGCGTTGGTAGTCGTAAAAAGGCTCCGATTGCTCGCTTGCCCCCCTAAACTATAAAAAAAAACAATATTTCATGTCATAGTAAAAGTGGCTACTAAGAGTTACATAACGTCCAGCTACCATTGACACTAAAGCATATCTTTAAAACCCATTAATGTATTTTTTTCTAACAGAAGTATTCGAAACCGCAGGACACACATACTTATTACAGCATACAGCCTATCCAATGTAATAAAAAATACCAACGATCTTAACCGGTAATAAAAAGTACCAGCGATCTCGAACGGCATATATTTATTATTTAGTAACATTTCGTGTCTGCACGATAAAACGTAGGAACTAGAACTAGCGACCTACGCTATTGCCGATTTGACAAACCGACGAAAATTGTCAAACAACTTTTTGCTTAAGTCGCTTTGACCAAAAGGTTATTCAACAAAGTCTATTTCCATCGTTCCATCAATCTATTTTCTATCAACGAACTGAATTGACGTTATCCCATTTTTTCGTTTTTCCATTAAGACTTATACGTGGCTTTTGACAACTACCGACGCCCGTAGACATCTGCTTCATTGCGTGCGTTGTCCTCCTTTCCTCCTTCCCTCTAGTGGGACACCGGCTACCCGCCAACCGCACCAAACGCGTCGGCACGTCTGTCACTTTACGGCTACTACTACTTCGCCTGCTACTTTACTCGCCAGTCACGCCGGCACAGTTTATTTGTGTATGTTACATTTGCGGGTAGGTAATATTTCTGATCCCCTTCATGGTCCCAGCCTTGTCGTAGCGATGAGTGTCAGTAGGCTGCAGTGAATCAAGACGCCTCGGGCGAAGCCAATTGAACCGAGGAGGGGGCTTATGAGTAAAGAGCTTATAAGTTCTTTGTACCCCTCTTATAAGAAGGGGTGATAAAAGAGCAAAAGGAGGCGGCGCTTTTGCGCACGGGACAATGGGTGAGGATGGGAACTTCACCACATTGCACTGTTCCAAAGTTGGTAGGGTTGTCCTGTAGTGCGGGAGAGCCCCATCTGTGGAGGTGGCGTCTGTCCCTTAGGACCGTGACTAGCCGTCGAGGTGCCCTGAAAATTTGTTGTTCGGGGGCACCTCATCAAATCATGTGCAGCGAGCCCCACACACCACTGGGCCCCCAGTGAAGACATACATGCGTTTCCATGCGTAAAGAAATAGTAATATTTCTGATACATTTGGTATTCACGTTATTATACACTTACAATTTGGTAGCAACGCAGCATGGCACTACCGCTTGCAGATCTCTTAGGCGGCAGCACCCACCGGGAGCACCCGCCGCTGCTGCTCCTGCCAATCCAGCATTGGCAGACCACCACTTGTTAGACTTTGATATGATCGCAGGGCCCAAGGGAAGAGTTAAAACTGTCTTGGGATCCACCACGAAGTAGAATGATAAACGAATTAGGAGGTTCAGTGAAATCCGCAAATATTTGTGAATAAATTATATTCTTATTTCAAAAAAAATATATTGTTTTTTTTAATAAAATAAATATTCTTATTTTTTACAAAATAAATATATTTTTTTCTAAAATATATTCTTATTTTTTTATTAAAATATATTCTTACTTTTTTAACAAAATACATATTCTTATTTTTTTATTAAATGTATATTCCTATTTCTTATTTTTAATAGCAGCGATTCTGATATCCCGAGAATGACGACACCTAAACGCATCCTTTTTGTAAGAGGCAGTGCAACGCTGCGTGGCAGGCAAATTGGGCCGGTGCGACCGAAGAGAACCTTTCGTACACAGACACCGCCATAAAGTGACAGGAATTTTAGTATTTATTACAGTGGAGAGTTACCGTCCGTAGATAGTCACATATACGTTCTATAGTAGCATTTTGTTCACAGTACTGACTAATTGTTAGTTATTATAAATTTGGTTTAACCTTACAGACGTTACAACTTTATGAACAGCTCATAGCTTTATAGTTTTTACAGTTCACACTTTATACACTCTGCACTTTACACTAGAAGTGTGAGGCCCGTACAGTTCAGACCCAACAGTTAAGAATCTTTAAAAATATTTCAGTTCTTTCATAAGGCCCCGTCATTGCTTCTTGGAATATTTTTAATTTCGCCTCTTGCGCAGACAATTGAACTTTTTTTTTACAAATTTTTGATATTTTATTATAAATTCAGTCAGTACCTTGGCTAATCGTGAGTGTGCTAGTATAGCAACTGGACTTACGAGTTGTGGATGTACTGGCACACCTCTGCCTACCTCTTCGGGGATAACAGACGTGAAGGTACTTTTTTAAAATTTTTATTTATAATAAATTTAAAGTTTCATGTACGTTACGAAACGTTTAGCAATCATTAGTTGCTAGAAAAAGTTGCAGGGAAAGAGCACCTGCATGGCAACAATAATGAGGATGTTTATGGGCGTCGGTTGTCGGTAGTAGTAGGTGAAAAATCCCCATAGATAGGTCAAATGAAATATCTGCAATGCATGCTGCACACCTCCTACCTCGATAATAGACGAACTATAGTCATTAAACGACGTAATCTCTACGTCGTAACTTATCGCTGGTTCGACTGAAATCAGTTGCCGGCGCAGGCGGAGCCGGGGCATTTCCTCTGCTCGCTTATCTCGATTGATAGATTTATCTCCGAGGTCAAGCGCCAGATACCGCGCGCCCCACGCCCCACGCACAAACTCAGCCAATTGCTCATTCATGTCCTAAATCACAAAGCTCGTTGTGCACGCCGCGCTCATGGCTGATGAGTGCGTTCGGATACTCTTCGCCGCCACAGGATAAGTTTAGGTCCGAAAAAAAACCGGCCATGTACGAATTCGCCTTGCACATTGAGGGTTCCTGGCGTTGCATCATTCTTCGGGGCTCATCGGGAGTGAAGATGTACAAGCATCTTCACTCCCGATGAGCCCGAGAATCTTTATTAAAGTTGGAGACATTTTTCTCGTGAACGCGTTCAAGGATCAACTTGAACCCTTCGATAAATAAAAAAGTAATTTAAATGTAAATTGAAATTAAATAATTGTGGAAATAGTATATACAGTTTATTTATTTATTGAAGTGTTAATATGCATTTCCCTCAAGAAGTGACAATCAATTCAATAAAATACATCAAGATGAAATTTACGTTACATACGTGCACATTTATGGGAGCCTATAGGTTTTAGTTTTTGTCAAATCCCATGGAAAATATGACGTTGCAGACCTTAGTATTCGACGTAAATTTCAGATTGATCCTTCCACGCGTTTCCGAGAGAAAGGTCTGGTCCGATTCCGGTTTTTTAAGGTACAGAACCATAAAACCACCTGTCGACACATAGTCTGTGGCCAGAGGATCACTCATAGCAAGCCGATCACAGCGAAGAGAAGTCCAACACAGCTTGTATTTGACTTCTCTTCGCTTACACAGCACAGCTTCTACGGCATAAGTTCAGGATCGAAAACAAATGTATGTGCTGTTTAGTAAGACTTCGAGCTACTGCAATCGCGTGAGTTATATCGGCTATGCTGTCGCGTCTCGGGCGGTATTAGACCTAATGGCGATGTTCTACCACAGACGTAACGAATTCTTCCAGTTTTTACTCATTTTCTATTAACGGTCCGAAGTCGGTTTGTAGACACTCCGTGTCTAGGAGAGCGTGATAAGCCATTCGTCTTGCACCTGATTTCTCTCGGGTCGTGTCGGAATAAGAGAATAAGGGAGTAGAGAGTGCCAGAGCAGTTGACTTGCGCTTGCGCAAACGCTTGTGTAATATATATCTCATCTTAACAGAGATGGTCGCTGTAGCCGAAATGTGGACGACATTATGCTGTATATGCGAATCTTATGTTTACGCGAATATTACTCATAACAATAACAACTACAAACTGAATCTTATGTTTACGCGAATATTACTCATAACAATAAAACTAATTTACGGACATTTTCGCGGTTTAATTGGTCATTTAAGAAGAGGTAGTGCTATGCTGCTATGAATTGGGCCGGCGCGACCAGGGAAGTACCTTTCGCTCACTTGATACTGGCGTAAAGTGACCGCGTCGCTGTCATTGTGTGTCAGGAGGGCAACACATCTGCGTCAAACGGTAATCATCAAAAGGCTCCGATTTCTCGTTTGCCCCCTTATGCCATAAAAAATGTAACTATTCCAATGTTTCAGAAGTTTTACAGCAACCATGGTCACAGCCTGTGACCTCTGTCCATCTGTGACTCACAGGTGGACTGAAGTCTGAGGTTTGAGATGTGAGATGAGGTGTCACAAGTTGTTAAAAGTTTATGAAGAATTCTTTACTTGTTGACACCAATGACATAAAAAATATTTACATCTACCTGACTTGAGGGCTTATGTTTGGTGTTGATTTGATTATTGACCACTAGGTCTGGAGCATAGGGAAAATTAGACCGGAGAGAACATCTTGTTCACGTGATATCGCCGTAAAGTAACAACTGCATTGGTAGACAACAAACATGTCCGGCTGCTCGTTTGCCCCCATATAATATAAAAGCTTGGGTCTTGATGGTTCTGTGCGCCGGTTTCCACCACTCTGACTGCTTTTTTGCTGGCTTGTGCTACGAAAAAACGCGAACAAAGTCGCGTTTAGGTATGAGGAAAACAACGTAACACTCCACTCAGGGAGAGCAAAAAGGAGACATTAAAAAAACTCTCCGACCCGGCGCCACCGTGATAAGGCTTTTTAAAAGGTTCACTTAAGTGAATAATGCTGCTTCTCTAGATATAGGTTACTAGCCATGGAGAACAAACATCAGGAGCGCGGACTCAATGAGCAAAAGTATCCAAAGGAGTATTCAATATGCGACAAGTGTGAACTTTCGATTGTTAGGAGACACTCTCGGGGTCTGGTTAAAAATGGGTTATATTCTACTTATTTGTTATATTCTACTCATCTAGTGACATTCTTATCAGTTTAGGCAGCGATAGTGTCATGCTGCTCTATAGCCCCATTGGGCTTGCATGACTGGGGAGGTACCTCTCGCTCGCACGTCACCGCGGAAAAGTGACAGGCTATACCTCCGTGCTTTTCTTCAGTTTTAAATAGCCGGTGCCCCATTAGGGGATCAGATGAAGGAGCGCAGCATATCTGAATATGTTGATGTTAATGGGCGTCGGTAGTCACCAAATGGCTCTGGCTGTTCGTCTATCTTTCTATGCTATCAAAAAAATGTGCAGTAATTAGGAACGGTAATTTACTGCTTATAGCAGGTGAAATGGTTCTCCTCAATTATCCATAAAAGTAGGACACTTTTGGTTCTCCTGTTCCCTATCCTCCATGTAAGTAGGTACTTCAATATGTTATCTGTACGATCCGGAGTGGTTTCTTTATTGTCATTTCGCACGCGCTTTGTCTTCACACAAGCTCTGGCTGTGTATGGCAATAACTGATACCACAATAGCTCTTGTGTGCAGTTTAGGGCTGAATAATTTCGTGTTAATTTTATTGACGTGGATGACGTATTGATCTAGTCTATTGGTATCGATGTGACGTTCATACACTCCGGTTGGGTTATCCGGAAATCTAGGGGCTGCCTTTTTTGTTTAAAGTTTGATTTAGCTTTTTAATTATTACTAAACTAAAAAAAACTAACTTAAAAAAGCTTTTTTGGGACATACACTTATTCTATGGAAGCGAAGAGAAGTCCAATGCATATTCATGGAATGGCTATGCTTGCTCCTCGGGTGACGAGACTGGATTTGGGGTCAAAAGGAATAGTGACCCCCCCCCTTCTCTGTCGCAGATAGGTTTTGTAATAGCTAATTTAAACATTATTATTATGACCAGAGGGTCGGAGGGTATGTCAGATTCAGGGGAGGACCGGAGCGACCTTCGCGGGCGGGTCTGTATAGAACCTTGAACTTAACAAGCATGACATATCTCGATGACGTAGCTGATGCTAGCCATAACAATACAACCAGCCTGACTATAGGGTTTATTTTATATCACACAGTGAACGTTCCCAGAACTTCTACATTTCTCTCGTTGCCCTTTTATCCTACTCCCCCACCAATGGGATGCAAATACTCAAAGGAAATAACATCCACTTAGGCGCTTCAAAATATATTTATTTCTCAATTCTGAATAGATTTTGGTATACTGTCAAATTTTTATCGATTACTTTTTAAAACTATTGTACTGATTTGGATGAAATCACGATTCACAGTTCCCTAAATAAGAGTTAATGTAGGTAAATAAAAAAAACGATCTAAATCCGATCAATATTTTCAGAGATATACGTGGACGAACATACATATATTCACAGACTCATACGCCTACAGAGTACGTACATTTATCGTATGTGTGTACGTATCGACGTGTTGATTCGATGATCTATTTTTTTTAAATCGTTTGAAAATAAAAGTACAGAATGCAATAAGCTAAATAACGAAATAACAGTTGACTCTTTTAAGAATTTCAACATCAGTTTACTTTTAAATATTTTGTATAAATCAAAGAGGTCGAGTCATGCTGCATGGCTAACAAATTGGCCGGGAAGGTACCTCTCGCTCACAGAATACCGGAGTCGTTTCGGATGGTTTTGTAAGTAGCCGAGGAGGAGGGAAGGAGGGCAACACACCTAACTATCTGTAATACAATTATGTGCATGTCTATGGAAGCCGGTAGTCACCAGAATACTGTTGCCGGTCTTTTTTCACATTTAATAATAATGATAAATATTTTAATCCCGAAAAATGAACTTTAGTACAAATGCGGTTGAAACCGCGCACGGCTAGTTAGAAATGTACCTGAGTACTTCCTAAAATAGAGCCACAATTTCCGTAGAGTACTGCAATCACATTAATCGTGCGGCACAGCTACGGCACACGTACGTTGATGATTAAAAGCTGTTAAGCTTTTAATCATCAATGTACGTAGCTATTGGAGCTGTGGGAACAGAGCAACGGGACTGCTACTGTTAGTGCGCCGGCCCCACAGGCGACGTTTAGTTTCCTGCCCTTCTCGGAACATAACTGTGCCCAGTAGGATTCACAGCTGCCTACCTAAATACTGACTCCATTACTTTACAATGCAACCGCGACGACTCACTGAGGCTTTCATTACCATAAAACGTATTCTGTAGATTAGTACTTTACTGTTACACAGGTCTATCGAATATCGATGGATTAGGCTGCCGCAAATAGAATTTTGTCATGTTTTGTATGGAACTTATGCCAAAATTATCTACAACAATCGAATCCATCGATAGATAAATATCGAAAACGTACATCGCCGTCTACCGCGGATAGTTCGAGATTCATTCACAGACGCGCATGAATGAGCTAATGCCACGCGCTCGAAAAATACTGAAACTCTGGCAGTGAACCACCAAATTGGCCTCGTCTGGCCGTGACCAGACCAAGTCGTGCAATAAACGTGCAATTATTACGCATGCGGGTGTTTGGCACTGGCGGTGACCGAGCAACTATTAATAGTTTATCTCGTTTCTATTCATTCTACTTAGGGAGAAATAAAAGTTTAGTCCCTCGATTTTTATGACATTAATAAATTTATTCTACTTAATTAATATTTCTAGATCGTCAGTAAATACGCTGGGGAGCAACAAAAATCGGACTCATCAGGACCATATTTCTTTATGCGTGCGAGACTTGGACACCACGGGAAAGTGAGAGAAAGAGATTAGACGCTCGGGAAATATGGTGCGGATGATGAATGCTTGGAGGCTCATGAAACTATTTTAGAACCAATGAGACCTTTCGAGAACTCGGCACAAAGCAGCGTATATTCGTCATCGTTCAGACTTTGTCTTTGGACACGTTTCCTCTATTGGACTGAATTCCAGGCACCCCGGACCACGCGGCAGGTCACCAATGCGATGGAAAAATGATGCAAAAGCTGCCCTTGATGGTCCTCTTCACGTGTACAACAGGATATCGGTTATGTGATGGATTGCGAAGCGCACCACCAACACTCAACCAACAACAACGACTGCTCTGTCAGGGGCGTAGCGACATAGAGAGAGAGAGAGAGAGAGAGAGAGAGAGAGAGAGAGAGAGAGAATAAATTTATTTAACGTATTTTTTTTAATTTGATTATAATTTAATTTCATTGCAATTAATTTGTCATTGTACATAAAGCTGTTGTTTTGTTGGATATTTTACTGAAAGTATATCACCTTCCATTTACATCTGCCGGACGACGTTCTCTGCTTGATACAGAACTCTCCCATAGAGCGCCACAGGTCGCGGCCGCGAGCCACTCCCGTCCACCGTGTAGGAGGCCGTCCAACGCTTCATCTTCCGTCTCTTCTCCGTCGTCTAGTATTATCCCGTCTCTATATCAGATGATATCGGCGTCTTCTGTCTAATCTAGGAGTTTTGACAAGGGCGCCTGCTGCTGTACACAGCAACCGCCTTTCGACTATTGCGGCTTGAGTTACTAACGGACAGGGAGCGAAGGCATAAAATTAGTGTTCCGCTAGCACCTTTCGTGTACGGGTATATTTACAAGGATCAATATAAAGTAGTGTAAGAAGTATGCGAGTAGTCTGATCTCTAGATGACAAACCAAAGCCCACGACGTGTAAACATCCAGATAGCTGAGAAGAAAATGTCTTAGTTTAACTAAATCTCACAGTAAGACCACAGCAACGATGATCACGGGTGAGTGTAGACGGTACAAAAAAAAAATAAGCCTGTATATGGTAACACCCACTGTGTCTAACACGTGGCATCGTCTTGCCATCACCTGATTATTACCGACGCAGGACTAAGCTTCAAAAACCCTGGATAGAGTCCAGAGGAATCGAGCTGTTTTTACGGATTCTCTTGAAATAAAATCCATATTTTTATTCATTTGAACAATTTGATTGCTTTAAAACTTTTGGCAAAAGTCGGATATTTTGCAGTGATAGGATTAACTTGCAAGCGGTTAACGATAACGAAAAATATGAGGATAGGTATTAATCTGTTATCTCTAAATTAACCGGGATCCCCTGACACTAATACGACACATACCAACCCCTCCCGGACGGGCCCCAAACGCCTGCTAGATTAGGCCAAATTCGGACGGATGGCAGAAGCAACTAATGAAAATTGCATAATTAAAGTTAGGTCCCTAAGCATATTTTGCTGGCGACAGTGTGCTGCACAAGATGGTGGGACCTCCAAAATAGGCTAGGGCTTATCGAAATGATAATCTCATGATGCTGCTTTAAACGTGGAGTAAGGGATACAGAAACGCACTCCATCCACTACTGGTAGGGTTTGAATTTGTTTCAACGTCTGTTATAACACCTCTGCAGCAGATCGAATCCAGAGATCCTTATGAATACAAATACGTAATAAATAAAACATAATAATGATAATAATATCTGTGGACTAATCACACCACGTTAACCCAGCCCTGTGCTAATTACCGTAAGGACTTGTGTTACAGGAACTCGATAACGGAAATATATTTAAGATCTTTATAAATTTAAGAAATTTTATATATTTAAGATTTTTATTATAGAAATACATATAATACATATATCCTATACGGGATTCGAAACCGGGACGCGACCACGACCACGTTAACAACTGAGCCAGCCGGTCGTCAAAACATGTAACTGCCTTAGACAAGCCTGTCCCAGTACTAAAGTATGGCGGACCTGAACCTTCGCCGTGGAAGCTAACACTGTGCCGATGAGTTGCCCAATCGCAATGGGCCACTTGCTACTCACAAACCGCACGAAACACGACACTGAAGATGTCACTTTTCGCCGGTATTACGTGAGCGAGTGGTATCTCCCCGGACGTGCCGGCCAATTCCGTTGCATAGGAGAATATAGTGTCACGCATTATGCAGCATGGCACTACCTCTTCGTAACACTTGTTTCGAAAATCATAAAGTGTACTAGGTAGGGCTCACAGGTGCTTGTCGGAGTTTATAATTGACTATTTTAATTATTTTCCGTTCCTATTAAGCACATTGAATTATATTTTATTCTTGTAGAATGAATCGTTTAATTTAATTTATAAAATGATGTTAAGCAGGTTCTGTGTGATAGAAACAGAATAATGATAGAAATGTGCATAAATATAAAAAAAGGAGCAAAGTTTTTCGGCCTCCCTTCTTTATTTTTGCGGAAATGTTTGCTACTTATTATTATTCGCTTTCAAGTTTTTCGATCACAGGTCACTCAAATGCACCGCATGTCTGTTTCTGGTTGTTTTACAGAAGTTCTGCAAAATTTATAGCAAAGTCGTCTTTAGACTCTTGTCTGTGCGTGTGTTGTTTCGTTAAATTATTAAAACGAGGAAAATCTTGCGAAACTTAGGAATTACGAAATTTTGTACTCACTAAAAAGTATGAGTATAGGTGTTATTAAAATAAAATATAATTTGTACTAACACTTAGTTTGATTCCTGCTTTTGTCCCTAAAAATCCAGAATGCAAGAATTTCAGAGATATCTCTTAAAAATTAAAAAGAAAAAACAAATTTGCATGAACGCAATAAGTTTTTTCGAACTTGCACAAATGACGCGCAGTTATTACGTACATGATAATAAAACCAAAATACATACCACAATGAAGGTGAAAAGATCGGCAAAAACTTTTAAAACACTTTTCACTTGATATTTTATCTGAGTGTACTTAACCATAAATTATGAAATTCAAATTATGATGCTCACACACCCACCAGGAGCTTGCATCCAGAAGGTACCGGACGGTTTGCGATGTTCCAGTTCCCACCGGTTCAGGCGGACCGCGCATGCGTCTTCCCTTCCTGGGCGTGACCTAGACCCTGAAATAAACACCCCCTCGCCCACACAAAGCGAGTCGTCATGGTTACGACCCTAATTCCTCAAGTGTTATTAACTAAAATATTTTATAATAATCAAAATTACCCCACAACTTAAGGCGAAAAAGGGTAAATTTTATTATCGTTACCCCTGAATGATTTAATTGAGAAGGAAATTAACAGGCTTGTATAATTAAAGAAAAGAAAGTACGTGTCCTTGCTAAGTCCCGCCTCCAGTGTTTGGGTGATTCTGCCTCTGGCCGGTATTGGTGTTCGTGGCGCGATACTGCCGAGAGGCGATATTGATGGCAGCGATCCAGGTCACAGTGCCATTAGGTTCTAGTCCTAAATTATGTATGTGGTGTTTGATAACTTAACTGCATTGTAAAGCCAGCGCACACTATCTCCTTAAACGTAAAAAGCCTGTAAAAAAAAAATTATAAGTCACGAGCGCATAATTCTTGTTAATAAGACGAATATGGCACCTAGAAAATGCAATACTTCAAGTAACCTAACGTAACATTGAATAATTTTAAAACATGTTTTGATTTGATCGAGGTGAATCTAATAATACCTCATACAAAGGTTTAGAAAAATACCAAGATATACAGTTAGCGTCAGAAAACCGTCCAGAAAAGCATGTGCAACTGTCAAATTATGCACTTTGAAAAACAACTTAAACACGTGCATGTAAAGTTGACATTTCAAGGAAGTGTGTTTAAATTTGCACAATTCTTGAATATCATCTGCATTGTAAAACGACTTAAAATCAAGCATGTTATATTGACATTGCGAAAAATATGGTTGTGTTCAATCACGGATGCTTTACAATAACAGTTGACTATGAAATCGTATATCTTGTATTTTTGTAAATCAGGAGCATGCTTGTTACATAGTACAATCACGGATGGTTTACAATGACAGTTGAATATGAAATCGTATATCTTGTATTTTCGTAAATCAGGAGCATACTTGTTACATAGTACAATCACGGATGCTTTACAATGACAGTTGAATATGAAATCGTATATCTTGTATTTTTGTAAATCAGGAGCATACTTGTAACATAGTACAATCACGGATGCTTTACAATGACAGTTGAATATGAAATCGTGTATCTTGTATTTTCGTAAATCAGGAGCATACTTGTTACATAGTACAATCACGGATGCTTTACAATGACAGTTGAATATGAAATCGTATATCTTGTATTTTTGTAAATCAGGAGCATACTTGTTACATAGTACAATCACGGATGCCTTACAATGACAGTTGAATATGAAATCGTATATCTTGTATTTTCGTAAATCAGGAGCATACTTGTTATATAGTAGAGAAAACAGTCCGACAGGTATATCTCGGCTATGAGGACAGGGTAGTTTGTTCTGTCGCCATTAGAGCGTTATTTAATAGTATCGGTGAATGCTGTTGATTGGAGCACGCCCACACGGCTCTAGACAAATCTCTCAAATCATGTCATTACTGAACTGATCTGGTGTCCATTATGCCGTACATCGTTCCACGCAGCAGATTGTCACAAAATAGAATATGTATTCACACCTAGTTCGCGTCTATTTAAAATTCAGAATTAGGAACGGTCCACGGGCATTTTGAAATACTCTAGGATTTTATTATAGCTGAAATGGGCCTACCCATTGTAGAGGAGGAGGAAAATACGCATCCGCTTGACAATTATGTGGATGTCTATGGGCGTCGCTTGTCGTCAATGGCTCCGACTACTCGTTTAGGCCCAGTATATGGGATACGACAGAAAAGCTTTTCATGATTAAGTGAGTTTTTTGATTGTTATTTTCATCGGTACAAAACCTATGAAAATGTGAGTGAATATATCAGTCGAAATAGAGAATCTCTTTCCATTTCCTTTTCTTGAAGAAAAAAATTACTAGTTGTTTAAAATAAGAATTGAAAAAATCTGCAAAGGAATGTTCAATGTCTGCCTGTTATTGCAGCCGCGAATATTGATCGAAGATTTTATAATAGCACAGAATCATAATGTTGTTTTGGTGGTTCTTAGATCTACAACTATGAAGAGCATTTCAAAAGTTTCGTAGGTATGTTTTATTCCGAACACTTCGTTAGTTGTGTTACTAAAATACCACTCAGATTTCTGTTGACTAAATTATAAATCCTAAAAGGAACATATTAATTTTCTGTAAAAATTATGCCAATTCTGATTTATAAATATGATATGATACATTCTTAATAATAGCTAATTACGATAAAGATTATGTGCAATTAAATGAGTACGTACAGGCTAACGTAGGAAAGATAATTATTCACACTCAGGATTTTTTTAATGAATTATAAGAGAACTAACGACTCTTTTGATGAGCGATGTTCATAAACATCCCACTTTCCTTCTTCCCTCCAATGGGTTTCTTCTCACAAATAGCGACGCCAAAATTGTCACTTTAGGTGGTATTATTTAAGCTGAATTGGGCCGGCACGACTTCTCGTAAATAATACACAGAAAAGGCTAAGTTTTCATTATGGATGGAACTCGTACTGTACAGGTGCTTAACAGCGGCTGGGTGTGACGTGTCCCTCGTTGGTGTTATCTTCTGCAGCCTGCAGGTGCCCAACTCAGGGGCAGAGCCCGTCTGAGGTCTGGGTGCGTACACTGCAATGTGTCATCTCATTACACACATACACACACAGTATTATAAAAAAAACCCAAAAAAGCTGTCTGATTTTTTGTCTGTGATGATTGATTGCCTAAAGTCTACCGAACAGATTTCATGGCTTGCCACCAGTGAATTAAACGATTCCCGAGTATTTAATGCACAATCTACTTTGCTAGATTTCTCAGCTTATTTGAGATATTTTTTTAAAGTAAATTTCAAATGAGAGAAATCCAATGTTGGACTTCCAATGGCAGTGGACAGCGTCATGTGTGGTACGTATTAACACCTTTTTTTTTGGTGACGAAGGGGAATGCATTTACGCATGATACCTGGGAGCCCGGGTAGACCCCCAGTCCTATGTTGGACTCGGCCATTGGGTAGCAATACCAACTAAACCCCTACGGGAGCCATCAGCCGCTATAAGTGGAGGGTCCCGGATCTGCAGGCAACAGGACCC
>JAFELO010000370.1:1660468-1673262 GCA_017140195.1 Eumaeus atala | reverse complement strand
CACCATAGCGAAGTGTGGGCCGAAGGTCCACCCTCCGTCAAGGATGAGCCCCAGATATTTTATGTGGGGGCTCAACCTGACCCTCTCCTCTCCGATCTGCAGACCGGCCCCCGGCGGGGGTCCTCTGCGGCCGGTCCCGGGGAAGAGGAGGGCTTCGGTCTTGTCTAGTTTGACCCGAAGCCCTAACCTCTCTATGCGGCTGATCACGAGGTCAACGCCGACCTCGGCCAGTCGCGCCGCCTCCTTATAGTCTCGTCCCCGGGCATAGACGAGGGTGTCTATACATATATATAAGTACCTAAGCTTAGGTAACTGGATTATCTAACTTATGTCGACAAATCGGACTTAGGTTGAGACTATTCCAAAACTTGCGGTTATGAACAATAGATACGGCTGATGAATTATGTGTAATCGTGAAATGTATCCCTATACGTTATACATTTTCCAAAATGTAGACGTCCGTCTGCACGCCGCTGCGGTATCTCTGATCATGAAAGAAATCAATTCCACACCGGTGTTTTCCACAGGTCTGATGAGAGTCGTCTGGGACTGATGATGTTCAATTCCTTTTATACACCAACACATCTTCACGCCAGCTCGATCTATACATTCCTCCACATTCATCATTCTCATCATATACATACTTTCTTATCATTCTTCCTCTTTCAGTGTGTTTTTTGCCAGGAGTCTCTGTACAAATCTCCGTTTCCGTTATCTGCAGCAGTTTTACTTACTAAATTATTCATTGTTTGAGTTGAAATAAAAATCTGTTTTAAATGGCACCATTAAACACTATTAAATAAAATATTAAACACTAACAAAAGGCATCGTTTCTAAAGTAGTCTGTCTGAACCTGACAGTGTGACATTAAGGACACAGAAAATTGACTTCACAAATTTATCGTCATTAGCGAACACAGTAATTAAATTAACTATTATCGTATTTTGTACGAGACTCTTGATTAGGTTTGTAATGGGAATTGTTGCGGACAGCCCCGGGGCTGGGCGGTTCTGGCCGCCGACGGCAACCGCAGCGGTTTACTTGGTCTTCGGTTCTCCCGCGAGTTTCACACACCCCGTCGGATTCCAGTTCCGATGGCAAAAAATGCATTTCCCCGCAAAACAAAATTTTGTTTACGTAAGAATATGGAAATAGATCTCTACAGAGATCTTTGGCGTTGACTTTGCCAATTCCTTGGCTCTATTTGACATCCGTTTTATATAAATAAAGCATAACGAAATAAAAATCAAAAACGTATTTTACAATTTATTAAAATTTCTCAATATAAAGAATATGTCCGATTCCATCTATATAATACAAAGCATTCAAAAAGGGACAATACCTGAGTAAAAACACAACCTTCGGTATCTTTAGTGGACACAGCGCTCCACGACTGGTGAGGTGAAGTTGACACAAAATACACTGACAGCTCTCACATACTGACATTTTCAAAACTGTGACATTTTTAAGAATTCAATAGGCGCGGCCATACACACCATTGCTCCGGCTCTGAGGAACGTCCACACTAACCGTTCTGCTGCTCGATGTGTGGACACAACATAAAATCACTACTGTCAAAATGTTAAGTTTTGACATTTAAAAGTTAAAAATACAGATTCACGTTATAGAAAATAACATGTTTCCTAGTTTTTAGATTACTAGTAGATAATGTTACTCTTCGAAAAGATCATGTATTAACCAATAGTTGGTATGTCTATGTGCACGGTCCCTGTAGGCTATAGTTACATATACGAGTCAACAAGGAAGTGCTAAAGAAACTTAAGCAAAACTCTTATGTTCAAACGTGTATTAGACTAATCCAAAACGTCTAGCCGATCGTTTCAGTACACAAAAGTAAACTCTAAACATTATAAGCACGCTTCAATTTCCTCTAACAACCTATCTAAAATATAGATCGACCAATCACAGACTTTGACTCAGTATAGACTGCAAGTACTACATTCATTTTTGTTGCACAATCAACATCGTTATAAATAATTTTATTTACACAAAAAAAAAACACTAGTAAATTGTTTAGATATTTACATTTCTTTACATACATTAATACAGGTTAATGCTTTAAAATAGGTTTCGCAATGGTCAAGTCCAAACAAAGATACGAAAGGTTGGGATATTATTAATAAATAATATTTGTAATGGACTATATACACGTTTCTATTTACTACAGTTTTTGCGCTACGGATGCACGAAAGCGGGTATGCAATAACTTGTTTGGATTTCACATAGAAACAACGGAATTGATGTTCTATGTTTTACACAAAAAAGTAACAGTCCGAAATTACTAGAGAACACTTTACACTGATCTTCAAATCCGTCGTTTGCAAAGACAAAACAGCACCCCCAGGATAAAATACGAGAAGTTTTCTTCAACATCATTGCGATTTTTTGACTTTCTGAAAGTTTATTTCTAGTGTGGGTGACCTGCATACACGCACTCTTTTCAATAATTGTTTATACATAAAAGATTAATAAGAGATAGTGCCATGCTACATGAATCGGGCCGACACGACTAGAGAGGTACCTCTAGCTCAGTTGATACATAAAAAGATAAATAAATAATAAAGTGACACCTATGATGTCGCTTTTCAAGTGATTCATGAGTAGCCAGTGGCTCTTGGTAGGTTTGAAAAGGAGGACAACGTACCGGCATAGTAATTGAATGTTCATGGGCATCGGTAGTCGTAGAAAGGCTCCGATTGTTCGTTTGTCCCCCTATACTATAAAAAAGTAAGTTTTTCGTATCTAATCACCATTAAACACAGTTCATGTGTACACCGCAGGCGACGGCGAGTCTCGCGTCGGGTCGTCCATCACTCGGCCACATGGAGCCGTATCGGATTTAAAGTTCTCAGCAGTAAAGGTCCATGCACATTGGGTACCATAACGCAAAAACGCGCCTGGCGTAGAACAGAGTGGCCAATGTTTTTACGTCAACGCTATCGAATTCGAGTAAAATTGATAAATTAGGTAGGAGCATAGAGATGATATAGATAGAGAAGGGAGACCATAGGCTGTTACGACTTATCGCACACGGCGACTGGCAGTTTTGGTGAATGGAGAAGGAAGATAAGAAATATACGTCTTTGCCCATATAATCTCGCATGCGCATTGCAGAGAAAAGAATGAAGAAAGAGAGACACAAAGAGTGCAATACATTTGCCGTTTCTTTTGACTTACGACGGCCGCGTTTTATGCTGGCTTAATGCGTCGATCACGTTAACGTAAAAGCAGCTACTGTACGTGCGATTTACGTCCGTACGAGCAGTATGGGGATATGAAAATGAGATTCTATGATACAATTAGATGGAAAAGACAAGGCCTAATGGGACATTCGCACCATAGAATTGCTTACAGGACGAGAGCTCTATAAAACTTGTATAAAATCCACTTATCTCTATATATGGATAGTTGAACCTCTCGTTACTGACGAATGTTAACTAAAATGTAATGTACCTGACAGACACAGTTCATGTATTAACGAAATTTAACGCAAGGACGTCCAACTTAATTGTGTGCCGAAGCGCTTCCTACTAATCCCAGTCTTACCACATACTTTTGTAAATTCTCTCACACATGTCAGCTATCCAGTTATAGAGAGATCAGTGTCACAATCCGGTAAAACCGGGGACTATTAGAGGATCTGGAAGAGTTTCTTCAGTTCAACTATGAGCTGCCAGTCTGTTTTGATTAGGTCGTCCCTGAAGTAATCCTTGCACGCGTCGATACTTGCGCGGGATATCTGGAACAATGTAAATGTATGTCAGATTATGTCATTATTAATTATATCGAAGTTTACTTGTTAAGAAACGGTAGGCCCGCGGTATGAAATATTTGCCGCGTGGTGCTGACACACACAGTTTTCTTTTGTCATCTAGTCTGTCATTGTTTGCTTATGCGAAGGCTTTATAGCCTAGATGACGCGACCCCGGGCAACCTTTCCTCCATACGTCGATTCATTCAGTAAAAAAACTCATTCAAAGTTTTTCATGAAAGCGTGGAGTTGTTACAAACTTGTTCGTTTATCGTCATGTGGCAGTGTTCAGAAACAGTGCGCAAAATTTAAAAAAAAAATAGTATAAAAAAATAATAGCATAAAAAATAATAGTATAAAAAAATAAACAGTCGGAGCCTTTCAACGACTACCGACGCCCATGAATATCGGCATAATTATGCCGATGCGTTGCCCGCCTTTTTACTTTTGTTTTTTATAGATAATTAGGACACTAAAACCTACCCCTGTGCCAAATTTGAACTCTCTAGGTTTATGGGAAATGCTAGTATTGTTCTGATGATCAGTGAGTCAGTGAATCAATGGGTTATTGATTGCTAATCAATACTCACTGATTCACTCAGCTTAGGAAATAAATAAGCTACAAATATGACATTTCGTCATTCAAGTGTATGCTTATAGCCCTGTACTAGATGACGTTAGTTTTAGCGTTCTGAATCTATTCCGAGATCCCTGAATAGGGCCATGTAAATACCCTGTTAAGCCTTAGACTTGGCGATGAACACGGTTAGCTCGGGGGGGAAACGGTCCCATTTAGCTTACAGCACAGACAAATTGCGGTGTCAGCTAGTTGTTGACGTAATTAACACGCTTTTCACACCATAAACATTATCTATGACAAAAAATATTTTCCTTGCTGAGTTAAGGAAATTTAATAAGATTTTAGTTAGTATTTCGTGAATGTTGGTATTTGCACACATGGGGTTGCCTCCCCTATAAATAGCCGATGAATGTAGTCGACCCCATTGAGAACAACCTACTTCTGGCGCATCGATTCATCTCTCCCGGGGTTGAATGACGTGACGTCAATGGGAAACTGGCACAGGTCACAGCCGTATTTGGGTCAGGAGGGCACCCCACTCCCCGGAGGTGAGGGCATGCACCACCCTCTAACGTCATTGTGGCGCGCCCGATATAGACGGGGCACAAATTAATTCGATGTCGAAACAGAAATAAATTCGTATTACTTTGACCATGGACTGCGGCAAAGCTTACTCTTGTCAAACCTAGAATAAGCTATGCAGCGGTCGAGCGTCAGTTTCATGTTTTATAAATCTAAAATAGACACTCTCGATGGAAAACTAAAGGCCACTTGTGATTTGACTGTGATTTAAATTTCAAAATTCATTTCAATAGCGCAATAGTAGTTTCGCCAGATGATACGTGTTTGAGTCCCGCTCAGGTTATGGATGTTTATTTACATATTATATGTATTTCTATAGTAAAATATTTAATATATAGATATTAAAGATTTTAATATATATATAGATAATACTTCTCAAATTTATGAAAAAGATTAGGTATATTATTTTCCTTGGCTAGCACCCGTAACTCAAGTCCTTACGGTACTTAGCATCGGGGACCGGAAGATCCCTTTTTTGATTAATCATATTTTTTGGGTAATAGGGTGTCTATTGAAGTGTTACCCAAATGAAAAGGTAACTTACTGATAGTGTCAGTCTTCTGATGTTTAAACCATTTTGAATGAGGTCACCTACTTCTGATGCGCTTACCCAATTATAATAAATACCCAATGACACGCAATATACATACGTATACTAAAATATAAACATTTCAGTGCCTGCCATGATAGGGTTTAGCTCTTTTCCGAGCATGATTTCTTTCTATTTCTACAAGAAATCTAATGAAAGTTTGATAGTTACTTTATTTTTGCATTCGCAATAGTATAGCCAGGATTTGTATGTAGAAACATGTACATAGCTTATAATTGTAAAATACAAGATTTTAAAGGCCTCGGTTTTTAGAGTAGGAAAAAAATAGTCGGGTCTCATGCATTGATTAGTGAGGGTGCATAGACCATGCCATGTTTCAATTATGCGCCAGGCAAGAACTCATAAGAACCATTACAAACGTGGCACAAAGACTTGTCCTACAACGAGCCAGCGGTATCAATGAAAATGCGAAATATCAATGGCGGAGCGGAATGAGTGACCCGGCCGCGGTGTCTGTGTGCGAGGTTGCGCGCAGACAAATTACTATCAACTGTAACGCAAGGGCGTAGGAGCTAATCTTGTGCGCACTGGGGTAACCAAGCTGAATGGTGAATGACGTCACAGGCTCTACTATTAGACGAGGGTTAAAAGAGGCGAATAAATTTCGGAGTATCTTTTTTTTGATTTGCTTATATATTAATATAATCACATTTTTCTTGGTGTCATCTCCTAGGTACTTATTCATTAGATGTACTTTACATGGTGTTCTTTTGACGTAAGCATCGCAAAGAGCAAGATGGACATGATACAATTGTTCGGGATCCACAAAGAACTTAATCAAAAACAGATAGATGGAGTAAACTGAGCTAGTATAATCTAAAAAAAGAGAGTTAGTTTTATGGATCCACAAAGAATTTAATCAGAAACAGATAGATGGAGTAAACTGAGCTAGTATAATAAAAAAAAGTGAGTTTTATGGATCCACAAAGAACTTAATCAGAAACAGATAGATGGAGTAAACTGAGCTAGTATAATCTAAAAAAAGAGAGTTAGTTTTATGTCGGTAGCTATTTCGACATTTAGTTATCATGCCTTATACAATGACAAATATTCACGCCTATTCCCTATGGGATAGGCAGATAGAACGGAGCGCCACATGGCTCGATATATCTTATACATACATGATAATAAAATATTATCACAATTGTTTTGAATACTTGCTCGTAACCAATAAACTAAGGGCCGGTCACATAGGTCCCTAATAAGATTCTGTCTGAACTGGCATATAAACTACAAATTTCGATTGGAACTGGGAAATATGTATTTCTGTATGAACTGGCAAATAAGCCACAAATTTCAGTCGGAACTGGCAAATAAACTACAAATTCCAGTAAAAACTGGCAAATTAATTACAAATTTTGTATTAGTTTAGTTAAATATGACATATATATCTATTCAAATAGATGTTCCTTTTTCCGAATTTTTAACAGTAGGGCAGACCGGGACTGGTTGCCTAAGGGGGTAGCTAAACTAACGAATAATTCTAACTGTGTATGACTATTGCATGATCTGACCGCGTGCCCGCCGATATCCCGCCTTTAAGACCTGTATTTCGAAAACTCCTGACACACACTCCTGAGCTGTGCCGAGTTTTCGAAAATCATACCACGTAATATTTCATTTCACATATTTTTCATTCCAACATCATGTGTCTAGTTAATACAACAATTAATTTGAGTGTTACAAACTCTTTTGTACTTTTATTTGGTGTGTATTGTACTTTTACCTACTGTTTTTGACGAAATAATTATTCCTTTTTTGTGGGTGCCAGATTAAACATGAAAATGGCGTCTGGGGTTGGTTGACTTTTTAGCTTTGGGGCTAGTTGACTAGTTGGTATTGTTTTTTCATAACAGAGCCATGAGGACATAATTTAGGAAGACGAACCGTGCCAAAATACCGAAGTACATCATAGAATGTGCCTGTCAGGAAGTAATTTTCGATGAATAATATGAATTCATTAGCTCAACAATTTGATATACTATTTAAGACATTCCACCGCTATGTTATCAAAATGAAAGTCTAACTTTAGCTTATGACAGGTACAGGAAAAACAGACAAGTTTTTGGTGACGAAGAAGAACAGGCTCTCGTGGACCACTTTAAAAAAAGCAGGAGATATTTATGCCCATGCTAACAACAATTGAGACAAGAAAGCTTGCATTCCAATTTGCTATTAAAAATGATAAAAACTTTCCTGCAGTATGGAGGTCGAAAGAAATGGCAGGTGAGGATTGTTTAGGCCATTTTCTGAAAAGTTATCCTACTCTATCTATTCGTTCACCGCAGGCGACGAGTTTGTCGAGAGCTACATCTTTTAATAAAAATAATGTGTCTGCTTTCTTTGATGATCTCAAAGTCGTATATAGGCGCCTAAATTAAAGCCCGTGTGACATTTGTAACGTAGATGAGACCAGTTTTACTACCGTGCATAATTCTGGTAAAATAATTGCCCGTCGTGGTGCGAAAAGTTTGGTGAACATGATATCTGGCGAACGTGGTACATTAATCATAGTAGTTGTCGCAATGTCTGCGATTGGGAACATGGTGCCACTTTTCTTTGTTTCCCACGGGTGAATTATAAGGAACACCAGTGGGTTCAGAAGGGTCACCTTCTTATTTCAGTTTCAGGAAGGTAACTTTATTAAGTACGCCAAACATTTTGTTGAACATGTGAAATATAGTGGGGAAAAACCTAGTTTGTAATTATTGGATAATCACGACTCACACTTGTCCACAGAAATTTTGGATTATTTTAAATCTAATGGTGTTATTATCTTGTCGTTCCCTCCTCATTGCAGCCGTAAGCTCCAACCACTGGATAGATCAGTCTATGGATGGAAAGGGAAAGGGAAAGTCGTCAAGCCAAAAGAAGGAAGAAGGTTGTGACATATCTGATCAAAGTGAAGATGAGACAATATGTTTATAATGCGCTGAACTTTATTGCGATAGTTTGCCAGAGGAAGAATGGGTTCAGCGCAGGATGTGTAAGATGTGGGCACACTCTAAATTACAGGCGATTTGGAAATTTAATTGTTTAAATTGAATCAAAGGTGGTCTTTCTGTTAAATACTTTGCTTCATAATACAATAAATATTTTAACAAAAGCGTCTTGTATTTATTTTTCTACTTTTTATTTACATTAAATAAATAACTAAGACATTTATGTTGTCAATCACTAGGTAGGCCAACCAGCCACTGGGGTATAGCCAATTCACCCCGGATAATGGGTAGGTAAACCAAAAGGAGGAGGTGTTATAAAATTATTGATAAAATCATGTCGATTAAATTATTCTCAACTTTCTTCACATACATATATAGTTTACAGTACTAAAACTCATAAAGTTATATGTATTATAACCAATTGACAGTATTGCAAAAAATCAAAAATTAGTCAACTGGCCCCGGTCTACCGTAAACTCTGACATAAATAACAATCGGCGTGAAACGTTCGAATTACTAAACCTTGATGTGCATTGCCCTGCTGATTATAACTAGACATAAAGCAACTAAAGCCAAAAGTATAAGTGGCAAGCCGTAGTCTGTTGGATAAGACCAAATATGGTATGAAATGGAGACAAAAGCTCGGCTCCACGATAAATATTGTTTTTTTTTTATCTCAGCACAAGGTACATCTGAACAGCCAGACGCGGAAAGCGAAAATATCGATATGATTTTATTTTTAAAGTTTGTTCCCGCGGGCCCAGGTCCAACTACTCAAGGACTAGGTCGGAGCGCTTAATGAAATCGCTCAATGAATGGATGTCAATAGACAAACGCAATAACGGTGAAAAATTCTAATTTAATAAGAGCTAGTGCCACGCTGCATTGCAACCGAATTCGGCACGGCTAGGGAAGTAAACAGTCGTATATTTTGATTGAGTGAACTTAGAAATTTGGTTCGTCTCTGCTCTACGTTAAGGGATAAAAGCATTGATATACAAGACACGATTTCACACTGAACTATCATTTCGAAGCTTCCGTGATCATTTTTTAGAGAGGGGCATTTTACGGCATTGTTCTTCCTATACATGAACATATCTTTTTTCACCTTTTATTACGTGCATATGGTGTTTTAGCAAAGCAGATTCTATTTGAAAGAAGTGCATAATTTAAACATATCTTTTTGCAAAGACAACCTTACGCGCACGCTTTTTTCGGGCGGTATTGAGGCGCAAGCTAATGTTGATATCTTTGTAAATCAATTGTTGAAAAATATGAAGTAAAAGAGCACTTGATTTTTTTCTCAGTCCCTTGGAATTGCAGTTTCCAAACATGAGTACATATTTAAATTTAGGTTGATACCTTTACGCAGTGGAAAAGAGTATAGAGAGACAACAAAATGATAGTTTTGGCATGTTTTCGTTTTTTCTTTCTTAGTAAAATTCGTAGGAGGATCGACGATTTCTCCTAACCTTTACCACTTCTGATCCGAATACCCACAAAAACGTATCACTTCCCTTGCCATTTATTCGACCATTATCTAAACAAATGTAAAATCTCGCGCCGCACACGCTTATATCCCAACTGCACGCACGTCGTGCGACCGAGCTGGGCGTGTACGTCTCGTGAGCGGGACGCGCTACATACCCGCAGCAGGCGCCAGGCCGCCGCGCCACATGTTCACGCTGCGTAAACACTCGCTGCTTTCTGCGCGGCTTTGATTTAATAGGGCCTGCGTCCGGCTGGAGCGGTCACGTGACGGAATACACGCCGCGGCACTAGGGCGGAATACATCTTATAAAACTGTAGGAGTTTTATTTCAATTATAAGGGGGCAATAAGGTCGAAGCCTTGAACTTGGCCCATTGGGGGTGAGGTGAAAAGGACAGCAACGCATCAGCATAATTATGCTTATGTTTATGAGCATCGGTGGTCGTTGAAGGGCACCGACTGCTCGTTTGTCCCCCTAAACTGTGTATAAAAAAAGAAAAACCTTCCGATGACTAACGACGCTCATAAACATCTGCATAATAGGTATGCAGGCGCGTTTCTCTTTCCCTATTCCCCTCCAGTGTGCTAACGGCTACTCATAAGCCCTAGGAAACGCGACATCGCAGTTGTCACTTTACAACGGTACCATGATAGCGAGAGAGGTACACGCGAGGTCGTGGCGCCCCAATTCGGTTGCAATGCAGTTTAGCTTTTCCATCGATCAAATTCGTAGTATAAACATTGGTATAAAAGAACCTACATAGATCACTTGTTCTATATCTTTATACAGTAATCTGTTTTTGTTTTATCTACAAGTATTGTGTGCGACCTGTGTGCCGGGTGTTACATATGAGGAAGATGAAAGATTAACACCGCACCGAAACGTCAGAAATAAACTAAATTGAACATTTACTCTATCAATGTAATTAAGAAAAGTGACACCTGCTTGAAGTCGGTGTCGAGACACGGTTGTCTGCTCCTGTCCCATTACATTTTTTTTATATCGCATAGGGGCGAACGAGAAATTGGAGCCTTTTGATGACTACCGACGCACATAGACATTGGCATGGTTGTTACGCAGATGCGTTGCCGTTCTAACACGGGGACTGTTAGTGGGCCACCCGCTACTCAAACCGCACGAAACGCGACAGCGACGCTGTTACTTTATGTCGGTATCAAGTGAGCGAGAGGTACTTCATCGGTCGTGCCGGCCCAACTCCGTTGCATGGGATGTAGTGTCATGCACCATGCATGGCCACCGAATTTAAGCATGTTTTGCCATTAATTGTTTGAGACTTGAATTGTTTGAGAGTTTTAACAAACGTGTGTTACACATTTTGTAGTTGTCTTTTTGTAAATACCTTGCTCGACATTTCGACCGGGTTACACCAGCCGTGGTCACGAGCCGACGTCGAGGAAGGTATTTACAAAAACTTTGCCAGTACCTTGTAATAAGTATTTTAAGTATCGCTTTAAAACCCGCTAGATAACTAAAAAATATCTTGTCGTTTTTGAAAATACACTCACAGATCTGTATTCTACTAGTGGATATCATTAGCATAATCTTTTCTATTAGCCCATCAATTGACATCTGTCTGTCTACGAATAGATATATCTTTTATCTATCGACGTGACCCAAGTTTTCCGTCTGCGCGCGAAGGTCGGTCTATTTTCGGTCCAACACGTCATTACTTTCCATACGTTAGTAATACTTTGGCTCCCCCGATTCCGATCTCTACACTATATTTGGACTCGCTTTGTGTTATTGATTTCTTCTTCTCGTCTAAACTAACTTCACAGTAGACACACAGCCCGCATCTCCGGCCGCAGGGCATGTGGCTTATCGCTTCCCGTCATTATTTTTTTTAAGCGAAAGTGGACGTATGGGCAATCGGAGCCTTTTGATGACTATCGATGCCCATGGACATTCGCATGATTGTTACGCATATGCGTTGCCCTCCTATCACTCATCCTCCCCAATGGGCCACCGGCTACAAATGATGATACAAAAATATATACATATATATACATATTTGTGTGTATGTATGTATGTATGTATGTATGTATGTATGTATGTATGTATGTATGTATATATATATATATATATATATATATATATATATATATATATATATATATATTACACAAATATGTATTATATATACAACTGTAGGGCGACCAGCGTGCCCTTATTTAGGAACTTATGGGACTGAATTGGTAACAACATTGTTAAAAAAAACCGTAAAGCGCTATGCTGACGCGCTTCGTACGGTTTGTGAGTAACCGGTGGCCCTTCGGAGGGGTCGCGAAAAGGAGGGCAACACATCTGTATGACAATAATGCGGTTGTCTATGTGTGTCGACTGTCGTCAGAAGGGTCCCCCCACTACTCGTTTGCAGGAGGCGTAGATACTAAAAAAATATTTTTTTTGACAATCTCTTATGGCCGACTGCACACAGCAGATGATGACATTATATTGCCATGCTGATCACTTGCTAGGCTCTAGGAGAGACAAAACAAATACTGCTGACAGTATTTTTACATGACTGCCCAAAATATACCCGCCTAGATCTTGTGTGTGCTTGTACATGACGCGAATATATCCTGCAGCATATCACGAATGATGCACGTGTGAAACGACGTCATAAAGTTCACAGGCTGCCCTCCCCGCGCACCCCGTCGACCTGGCACAGATCAATGAAGCCGCGGGGACGGGGAGGGGGAGGGGTGTGGTGTAGAATTGAAGTGGTGAGGGCTTTGTTGAATGAACGCACTTTGCTATATCAACACGAATAGATTTTAGGTTACCCAATATTAT
>JAFELO010000370.1:1646404-1660424 GCA_017140195.1 Eumaeus atala | reverse complement strand
GAGAAGCATAGGGTGACATAAGATTCGTCAAATGGCACTAGTCGCCAAACAACAAAGAGGCTACAGCGAGCTGGTTGTTTGGTGACCTGTCTGTTTCATAGTGACAGTGAAATTGACGGGAGCACCGCACGACCCTCGCGCCGAGTGATGACGGTACCATCAATCGGATCGGCGACAGGCAGCTGTGGCACCGGTCCGAAACCTTATCTACGATAGCCAATCCGTCTGATCAGCGTGGCAATTATGTGCATTTACCTCCAATAATTAATTTAGGACTGGTCCACAAGTTTGTGATAGCTCAACAGGCTATTAAACGTGCTATGCTGAGTATGCTGAGTGTTTCTCTGTCCGACAGAATTCGTAGCGCAGTCATAAGGCAGATAAATAAAATATTCGATATCACGCGAAGAATGAGGTCGCTGGAGTGGCGCTGGGCTGGTCACCCACTGGGCCAGTAAGGTTCTGGAGTGGGGGACGCGTTTAGGAAAACGAAGTGTTGGTCGATCGTTCACCAGGTGGGAAGACGATCTCTGGGCAGTAGCCGGTCCGGGACGGATGCGAGTAGTAGAAGATCGGTCGTCTTGGCGTTCATTGAGAGAGGCCTATGTTCCTTAAGAGCCTTCGGCCGTTGTGATGGAGTATCCCGGAACTGTCAGCGACAGGCCACAAATCTTAACCACTGAGCTATAGCAGTCGACTTTTTGCATATCCATGTCATGGAAAAGACCAATACAGCTTCGACGAGTGTAGGTAGGTTGATGATCGAAGGTAGACCCCCGCTCTTTCCCGCAGATGGGAGAGATGCATACCGATAGCAGTTTAAGTAAACTATTGTCATCTTGGCCGAGAGGTTGGGGTCTCATCTTCAAAGGGGGAAGCCCAAGCGCGATAGCTCTATATGAATGCTAGAAATGCTCGTTCGAAGCTATCGTAGTATGTCCTAGTGGTTAGACGTGGCTGATACAAGAGTAGTCGCGAATTGGAAGACCGCCAGAGCTGTTCGATGAATACAAATGCTTGCTCCCGGATCATGAGATGTGTCTGTGTGTGTATGTCTGTGTGTGTGTTGTGTGTCATAGACACGTCTGGATCTATTCTCTGCAGACTCTTTTATAGTAAACTACCAGTCAATCTAGGCCCCGCGTAAATCAATGAATTTTCGCCATAAACATGGCATGGCATTCATTGATTTACAACAATATAAAAAATATGAATTTTAAACAAGGCCTTGTAAACATTACAAATTTTATTTATGACAGAACAACGTCTATCGGGACAGCTGCTTGTCACTTTGTTACGATCATCAAAACGTTTCGGAACATATTATATAGCCAAAGTATGTTAATCACTCATGATGTAGGATACTATTAGTAAAATATTTTGTGAAATCGGCTCCGAAGCTACTGAATAGCTTCGGCTATTCAATTGTCGTCTATAATATTAGTATAGTATAGATCCCCACCGTGGTTCAAGCCCTGCCGTGAAGGTGTGGTTCGGGAGCCTGGGGTGAACCCAGACACCTTGGGCGAAGCCAAATAAACCGAGGTGAGAGCTGCTCCTTGTGGGGTACAAGGTCTTATAAGAAGAGGGGGACTAAAGCGCAGGAGGAGGAGCCGCTTTTTGTGCCCCTCTTATCAGGAGAGGGGATAAAAGAGCTGAACAAGGCGACGCTTTTGCGCACCAGGCAAGGGCCAAGGATGGGAACCTTACCCAATTGCACTGTTCCAAAGTCCGTGGAGTTGTCTTGTGGTGCGGGACAACTCCATCTGTGGAGGTGGCGTCGGTCCCTTAGGGGTTGACTGTCAGTCGAGGTGCCTTTGAGGTGATTTTTTGTTCTGGGGCATCTCACCAAAGGCGGCATGGCGGTGGTTTTGTGGGTATTCGGCATTATAATGTGTCACGAGCCCCACACACCACTGGACTCCACCCAGAGCCAGTGATTTTCCCCGCGTCGAAAAGTATAGATAGGGGCAAATGATCAGTCTGCGTATCTTGATAACTACCGACGCCATAGACATTCGTATAATCATTGATATGCAAAATGTGTCGTCCCGCTTCACTCCACAAGGCCACAAACCGCACGAAACGAGACACCATAGCTATCACCATAAAAGCGGTTCCAAACGAGCAAGAGGCACCTCCTCGGTCGTGCCTGACCAATTCAGCTGCACAGCAGTAAAGCATCAAACTGCTAAATGCAATGAAAGCCAATGAACAGCAGCCGACACACTGATCAGGATGCTACGTGCAATGCTTCCAGCGATCAGTATTATAAACCATTCATCCGACATATCCTGGCTGCACAAGCGGCTATATTGTTTAATAGGTCGCACGTGCCGCGGCACAATAGCGCCGCACAATGCACGACACAATAGCTACGCACGCCGCGTCCGCCGGACTGTGACGCACGCACTGACATCGGACAGGAAGTCCGAAGTACGATTGGGGAGCGGATAATGGAATCACGAAAGTCCATTTAAATAAATGTTTTCGGAATTTGATCCTTAAGATATGTCAAAAGGCTCGCAAAAAAATAAAAACCGGCCAAGAGCGAGTGTTCCGTTCCGCGATCGAGAATCCCGTACACATAAGAGACTGTAAAATATCGTAGTAGTTACATCATATCGGAGCTCCACTTAAATGATTACTTTATTCTGTTGTTATAGCGGCAATAGAAATACACAATACATATTCAATACAAATTTTAACTGTCGGTCACGTTCATATCACGTTGCCTGTGGTGTGGCGACTGACGGACGGTCACCTAGGGAACCTTAGAAAGCTCTAAAATCAATGACCGTTCAAGGAGTAAATTTTGCGAGACGAAACAAAAATTGAAAAACTATTTCGGCTATTTCGTTCTCTTCTTTGGTGTTTCATAGAAATTTTATTGGTCAAAATGTTACCACATTAATATCTGGGCTTATACGCCTCCATGCAACTGCAGCAGCCCACACAAAAAATAGCATTATCTTATAATGAAGCACGAGCAAAAAAGCCATCATCAGATCCACTTTGTGACTACCGACGCTCATTAACATCTGCACGGTTAATGGTTAGGTTAGGTTAGCATGCGGTTTATGTAAGAGGTGGCAATGCATCTGTCATTGTCACCTCTTCTCACCAACCGCCCGAAACGCTGTAACATAGCAATTACTTTTAAGGTAGTATCAGTTCTCTATGTTGTTTTCTTTAATAACCTAACATTGTTGGCGATACTAATACAATTGTCATAGCAGAGTATCGGACGTTATGTGGGGATCGTAGATTAGATATTTCAACATCATTATTATATGAGATAACTGCCTCGTGGTTTTGTGGTATGCAAATGAAAAGTCTCGTATTCGAGCCCTAGGTCGGACTAGAAAATGCTATTGTGATTTTACAATCTCCTATAACAGTCCGGTGTTATAAATTTTGCGGTGGTCCACCCCTATGCCTCGGCACGCCATCAGTCCTGGGCGATTTATCGCCGGTCGCGTCGGACTGTCGTCCCATCGGAAAAGGATATAGGAATAGGGTGTTTACGCGTGTAACTCACATACTTGTACACTAAATGTCCTAAAAAAAACCACAGCGAGTGCCATCAGTGACAGGCACGGCAAATCATAAGGGACCTCGACGGCTAGTCAGTCACGTAAGAACTCCCCGAACATTTATTAGGCCATTGTAGGTTAATTAAACTACAACAAGTACATCGATTTTAGTTCCATTATTTTCAGAAAATATGGACACCGATAGCTATCGATAGACTCGCAACGGCCAAAGGTCACAGACCCCGTGTGCATCATTTCTACGGCGACAAGCGCGGCCCACAGCCTAGCTTACCGTAGAGTAAGAACTTAATAAACAACTACGTCAAACTTTAGTGACCTGTTTTTTACATCTACACAGTATCTTATGAAACACCATGTACACACACCATGGTTTTGGTTCTGGCTAGGACGACATTATTAATATATCAGACATTCCTGGTTCTGGCTAGTTCCACAATTATAATTATTACATGAGATGGCTACGTTACCTTGCTGACGAGGAAGTCGGTCTCGTCGAAGTGCCGGCCGAACATCTTGGGCGACTCGCCGGGTATGGGCTCGATCTTGATGCACACCTCCTGCCCCTTGCGCGCCGTCTCCACCTGCTTGTGGTTCACCTCGATGGACGTCACCAACCCCAGCTCCACGAACTGTATATGTACAATGTGACGATACATCACTGATCTCTATATAACTGGATAACTGATATTGCAGTTCTCCATTGACGACGAGTGAACAATATAACGACCTCACTTATATCACCGCGTTGCCCACCTGCTCAATCCTGTCCCGATGGGCCCAAAGGTCTCTTGTAAATCACACGCTGTCATTTCACGTCGTTGAACAACTATCGTACTATATTTTTCAGCTTTAGATCTTGAAGTTCCAACGGAAGAAAGTTTTGAAAGAAAAGGTGGTTACTAAAACTGCTACTCGATAAGGATGAGAGAATGAGTGAATAAATAAATGCACTTGTGCAATACGATATGAGTTTCATATAGGATCATTGTTCAATAGCGGATTAAGAAGGAAGATGATGATTATGATGGTGTCGACAATGAAGTTAAAGCAAATAGATAGCCTTTCCAATTGAAATAATATGTGACATTTCTGGCCCACAAGATGCACGCATTCCTCATGTATCAGCAAAAAGGAAGAGGTAATGCCATGCTGCATAGGAGGAGGTAGTTCCATGCGTATTGTTTGAAAGAAAAAGAAATTGGGCAGGCACGATCGGGGAGGTACCTCTCATTCACATAATGCCGCCGTAAAGTGACATCTTCAGTGTCGCGTTTCGTGCGGTTTGTGAGTAACCGGTGGCCCATCGGGAGGGGGGAGGAAACGAGGGGAACAAATCGGCAAAATAATCATGAGGATGTTCATTGGCGTCGGTAGTTGTAAAAATAACGATTTCTCGTTTGCCCCCCTAATTCTATAAAAAAAATGCGGCTGTCACACTAAGAGTACTAATATTCACATTTTCATTTGTTCTCTTGCACAAAAACTATTCCATATAATCCCATGCTGAGTGCTAGTTGTGTAACACTGTACGAAAAATGACAAATAGCAAACCTCAAAGACATTTAGCTGGCGTTTGGTATGAATACTAAAGACACTAGGAAATATTTTTGTACAACAGAATATGTCTAATTTATTCACAATTGAAAGTAAGATGTTAATGTTGCTATTCACCCTTATTATTAATTACTTAATAAACACGTTAGGAACACCTCGACCAGCTGTTCATCGAGTGGTACGGGACTCGATGCGGGGATGAAATGTCGTCTTTGTGAATAAAAACATAATTTTGTTTGACGGCGCCATCCCTCACCTCCTTGCTGGGCACGCATATCGGCGTGCCTTCCTTCAGCACCCCGGCCTCCACCATCACTCCGGCCACGATCGGGTCTCGTGAGTTGAACACGAACTGTGGCAGAATCTGTTAACATAACCATGACTTTATATAACAATAACATGCCACACTGCACCAAATAACATGACATGTGACTTGAGATAACATGATAAATAGCTTCAAAATAGCAGGGCACAAGACTTAAAAAAAACACACGGTGTCTAGTCTACAGATGCACGACTTACGCCCCCAGCTTCCAAAAAAATTTGTAGATGTTGCATGTCATTTGTCCACTACGTCATTGTTAACAAAATATACATTGATCATGGATATGTCGAGGGCTTTTGACAGTGTGGTTGATCAAACACTCCCAACCACCCAACTTGAATTTAGCGGAGTTTGTGGAATAGCCTTAAACTTATTTAAGTTATTTAAAAGACAGAAAGCAATGTACATTAATTGAAGCTTTTCATGAAATTGATAGAAAACTGTAGAAGTATTTTCCGAATATGGTGCAGTAACTCGTCACTTCACAGGGAAGTGTTTTGGGCCCACTTCTGTTTTTGGCTTATGTAAATGAGCTTCTTAAAGCAATAAATCATCTATGCGTTATGTCTGCCGACGATGCTACATTTTTTATTTCTGGAGAAAATAAATATAGTTGTGAGTTCGAAAATGAAATAAATAAAACACTAAGGGATGTAGTTGATTGGCTTAAGGAACTAAATCTTGTAGTTAACCACTCAAAAACAAAATTTATTCAATTTCGTAACTGTAGATCGGAATAGTTGAATTTGAAAATATTAGAATCAAACACTGAAATAAAAGAGGTTAATGAAGCGAATTTACTTGGTATATATTATTTTATGGACGCCAATCTAAATTGGAAATCTCACATAGATAATATCAATAAGAAAATATCTAGCTACTGTTACGCGTTATCCGTTTTAGCTAAAAATTGCTCTAATGAAGTAGGCAGGACCGCCTATTTTGGTAATGTGTATCCTCTTTTAACTTACGGAGTTTTATTTAGGGGCAACTCTGTTACTTGTAATAGTACTTTCTTACTACAGAAAAAGGGCATACATACAATATGTATTATAATGTTTCACTTAGAGGGACTTTTAAGGAAAAAAAAATTTACTCTTGTTAATATTTATATTCTGTAAATTTGTGTATTAATAAGAAATAATATGGAATACTATGAATCTCATAAGAAATCTGTTAGACGCCAACGTGATAGATATAAATATAATTTTAATTTACCAAACATATCCAATGTTTTTTATTATAAGAGTGCTTTTATAAATGCTATCAAAGTATTTCATAACTTACCCACTGAAAAAAGGCTTTAGATGGTAGTCTTTTTAAACTTCATTTAAAAGAATGGCTTCTAGAAAATGTGTTTTACAATTTAAATGATTTTTTTGTTATTTCCCTTGTTAAGTTTGAGACGTCAATTTATTGCGATCGTAACCTTCTAAACTCTTATTTTATAACATAATACTGTTAAAAACACTATAGTAATACGATCTTAATGTTTATAATTTGCGCTATATATTTTTAAGATTATTAGTATCCTAAAATTTTCATTGCATGCCTGTTATGGTAACTGTTGAAACAAAAAATTATTGTAGATTACCAACTTTGTAATACAGTGAAAGCAATAAATTATTCTGATTCTGATCTGAATATGTCTGATAAGTTGGACGTTATCACTCACAAGACTTCATTGTGTGAGAGTTTCAGTGCATTTAAATATTGAAAATCCAAGACGTAAGAATTTACGGTCACAAAGTGGCCATCCAATAATTCCTTTAAATATAGTGAAAATTTGAAAAAGTAAATAAAACATTTGAAATTTATTTTATAACAGACGAGGCAATTATGGACGCGCATGCACTCTGAACTGCATTTCATGTCATTGGTTGGTGGCTCGGCCGCTGATACTGGCGGCCTGTTTAAACCTCGTTTCAAGTGACATGCCTTGATACTTTTGCACGAAGCTTATACTAAGTAAAATAATACGAGGCAGTGACGTGAACGACGCCAGTATATCAACTATCCACAAATACAGGTCGGTGTGGCGTGACGTCACAGTACCTTCAGCTTGCAGGGGAAGACGGCGATATGCTTGAATTCCTCGCGTTTCCTCTGCTTGAGTTCCTCGCGGTAGGCGGTGAACTTGTCGAACAGGTGGTAGATGATGTCCGCCGCGAATATCTTCACGCCCAGCTGATCCGCTAATTCCTGAGCGTCGCGCTCGATCTACAGACAAAAACCGGTTACACTTCCTAACTGAAACTTGTAGTGATGTAACAAAGGATATTTAATCACTTGCCCCTATTTCGTATTCACCGATTTAACATCCATATCATATCAATCCCTTTTCACCGACGGTGACGTTCCATTCCATGCATCTAATATTTTAAGATTTTTTATCACATTTAATTTAGATAATTAAGTAACAAATTATTCGCTGTAAAAAGAAAATGCTGTTCCATTATCAAAATAGATATATTTTATCATTTACTTGTGCACATAAATGTTTTTTTTTTTATGTATTTTATTTTTAACGTTTGAAAAGAATAGAAAATGAGAACTGTTACGCATATGATCATATAGCGAAAGAGTATCATGAATGAAGCGTGTTACCTTGACGTCGAAGGCGAGTATGGTCGCGTACTGCGAGTCGTGCTCCAACATAGCGGATGCCTTCATCACGTCGCGCTTCACCACGGGGCCTATCCTGATGGCCGAGTACTGGAAGGGAATCAACATTGTTAGCCACAGCTACATATATTTTTGTAGACTGATAAATTAATTGACAATTTCTGTTTTAAACGTAAGTAATACTAGTAGATAAGAATTCCATGAGTTTGGAGTTTTTTTGAAAATCCTTTTTTAATTTCTTAAATGTTTAGTAGTTATCGATACAAACTGCGTCCTTTTGTTTTAGTTATAATTTTTTACAATATTTTATGTGCTACATTCTCGCAATCGTGTTGCATGCATGTTTCCGGTGAGCCATTGGTAGGGGCAGTGGCGAAAAATGACAACGCATCTGCACAATCGTGCGGATGTTAATGGGCATTTGTATCACCAAATGTTTACGCTCGTTATGCTATAAAAATGTAATAGGACAGTGTAGTAGAGACCGGGATCTTGCTGGTGCGCAGGAAGTCCAGCAGCGCCTCGAGCGAGCCCAGCGTGGACGCCTGCACGTACACGCCGCGCTCCGTCAGGCGGATGGACGACAGCGCAGACTTTAGCTCGCGCGCCACCTCCTCTCTGGAACAGGACGTGCGTTACTGCGGCCGTCTACGCGCCACGCCTGCCACGAGTGGCGTACGCAGCGGGGACG
The DNA here is from genome assembly GCA_017140195.1 of Eumaeus atala. Taxonomy (NCBI): domain Eukaryota; kingdom Metazoa; phylum Arthropoda; class Insecta; order Lepidoptera; family Lycaenidae; genus Eumaeus; species Eumaeus atala. The sequence continues at coordinate 1,651,672 of JAFELO010000370.1, read as the reverse complement.
GTGAACATGCCACGGAAGGTGGCTCAACAAAAGAAGGAATAAAGAATACGAACGACGGGTAATATTAGAAAAAAAATATTTAGGGTTCCATACTTTGAAAGGAGAAACGGAAGCCCGTCTGTATGTCTATGTACGCAATTGGCCTTTTGTTAATTTTTCCAAGCAACAAACACTAGCTCAGCCCTATGTATCACTCATCCCAGAAGCGTAACATCGTGTTGATTTCTCCCTCCTAGACACTAATATAAATTTCATTATTTTTTAACGGACTGCATTAGGAGGATAATGTGTTTGGAGCATATGTATGTATGTATACTTTTATGTTCCCTGCTCTGAAGTCTGAACGGCTTGACATACATTAACCCATTTGGTTCAATTCAACTTTAACACATATGTGCCGTTAGATTTAGTCTTGACAAGGCGAGTGACGCATAATAAATAAATATATTTTAAGCAGCGGGTTGGGGTGTTTTTCAATTTAATTTTAATGAGCGTCGGTGGTCACAAAGTGGCTCCGACTACTCATTTGCTTTGCCCGTGCGGCCGGTGAGCAGACCCCGCGCATCCCCGCGATTTGCTCCATGTACAGAAAGGTGGGTAAGTCTTCGTTTGTGCTCGATTGTTATAAGAAAAACTCTCGTATGTACACTCCTTTAAGTGTAGCTAGATGATGTCTTACTTCAAGACGTCGACCTCGTCTGGCTTCTGCGCCACGAGCAGGTTCAGCCCCGCGATCGCCTTCTCCAGCTCCTTGGCGGCGATCTTCACGCCCTGCGCGCCCACCACCTCCTTGTACTCGATGTACGCGTTCTGCGGACGTGACATGTTAGCTACTGATTAGGCAATACATGAGGTAAATGTGACATACATTAATTATGCCCAGATTCGATAAAATATCAAGTACCATAATTATATGAATGTTTCTGTATAGTGTTATTGTTTATATATATGTTCAAAATTCCACAGCTGAAGATGTTTCACATTTCAAAAGATTATATTATATTGGATGTTTTGTTATATGTTATAAAGATGAAAATTGTGACAACACATTATTAATTTAGTCGAGTCTGTTTATTATTTTACTACTTTGGAATGCTTGCTCCAGATGGTGAAGTGACAAATGTGAGATGTTATAATTAGAAGTTTTAAGTATATCTTTAGTATTATATATATTATGTGACGCTCTTTGAATCAAGGACACAAGATAGGAGGCTAATTTTTTGGTTGTCTTTATGTATGTCTAAAGAACAAACTGCAACAATTTGTTCGATTCTACTGCCGCATCTGAAACTATGTTCAGGTTGTGTATGACGCAGTATTTTTATTTTATTTTATTCGTATGGGTATCTTGATGGGCCTTTATTAGGACGGAACTGATGTGCGTACGAGAGTACGTGCGTGCGTGCGTACCTTGACACGCAGCTCCTTCATGGGCTGCGGCATGAGCAGCGAGCGGATCTGCGTCACGATGGGCCCGTCGGTGCCGGCCAGCACCGCGGTGTCGCCCTCGCGCAGGGTGCCGTTGATGAGGATGGCGTCCACCGTCGTGCCCAGACCGGGGATAGCTTTCACCTGAATTAGGATTTGAATAAATATCCAATATTACTCTAGTCATAATTACCAACATACACAACGAAATAGGGATGTGTCATTTGAGAGTTCGACACCTCCCAGATACATAAACTATGATTATTTACAGTTTTCTTAGCGCTAAAATTCAAAAAGACTACCGTAAAGATAGACTAGAGATTAGCTGAATGTCTTACAATGGTTCACATTCATGTCCATTCAGCCTATTTCTTGGACCAACACTAAATTTTTTTGAAATTGTCTGAAGTCGAAACTTTTGTTTAAACAATCGGAATGATATAAAAGAAGTTAAAAAATTCACGCACTTCTTACAACGTAATGTTATAATTACAGATTTTATTTAGATGAAAATATTATGAATCGTCAGTTTGATAAAAATATACCTCTAACACAGTAGCCAGCAGCTGATTGGAGAATATGAGCCTCTTGTGGAGTGGTCCCTCACAGGCCTGCACGATCATAGCCAGCAGGTTGCCCATGCCCTCTCCTGTGACCGCTGACGTGGGGACCAGGGATACGTAGGTGCGGGGGTCCGGGTTGGAAAAGAATAGAGCTGCATTCAGACCCTGGAAATGGTAAAATAGATTGTTAAAAGCTGTAAGAGAAGTTAGAATGCCAAAACTATACATAGGTTATGTTTTTTTTTGTACAAAGTGTACTTAAAAATATTTTTGTATCCAAATGATTAAGATTTATTAAATCTATTTCTAGAATGTTCTTTATTGCATCTTTTTAACATATTATTTTAATTTATTACATTTCCCGAACTGCTGAATAAATAAACATATTTATAACATTGTAGAATGCATAAAGCATCCCCTATTATTCTCAAATATGTGACGTGAAAATTACAAACAGCCATTACAGTTTGACATTTTATAAAGCGGTAAAAGTTGACAAACTCACATAGTTAAGTAGGATAATAGACATTTTATTTACAGTATAAAGGGCAAATCGGTGACGACTACTGACGCCCATAGACATCCGGATTATTGGAGTCCATTTCTTGCCCTCCAATGGGCCAAATATTAATAATGATTAATAGATACCTGCTCGGCGAACTGTATGATGACGTCCTTGCTGCGCTTCTCAAACTCGAGCTGCGTGTTGGGCTGCTGCATCTTCAGTATGTCCCGCACATCTTTCCGCTGCGCGCTCTGCCAGTCGTACAGCCGGTCTATCTTGTTGAGGGCCACTATGAACGGGGTCTTCTTCTGTTTGAGGAGATTGATGGATTCGATGGTCTGCGGCTCTAGACCGTGCATTATGTCTACCACCTGTAAAAGGTAGGAGATTGTAAAAAAATAATAAAAATAAAAATTCCATTTAATTTGGATCAACAGATGTCCTCAGGTCTGGGCAAGGATTAGATCGAGTGGCGTTTCACAGCACCGTATATACTTTTTAATGTTGGCCTTACGGTGATTCTCTCAATAAATACATTTTACATTTTTTCTTGAAGTTATACTTCTGTTGGCCCGTTAGGGCAAAATGATGAGATTACTTTTGTACCATGCGCACGCACACCGTCGCGACACCCTGAAGTTCTTGTTAATTGACAACTGTATCCACGATATTTATTTATTCAAATGTTATTGAATATATGTTTAAATGTTATTGAATATATGTTTTAATGTTATTGGATATATGTTTAAATGTTATTGAATATATGTTTAAATGTTATTGAATATATGTTTAAATGTTATTGAATATATGTTTAAATGTTATTGAATATATGTTTAAATGTTATTGAGTATATGTTTAAATGTTATTAAATAGTTTTTTCTATTGTTAGTGTCGCTTTTCTAAAAGCGTATAAGGATAGGGCCAAATTTTTTAAAAGATTTTTATCCTGATACGCCAAAGGGGTATAACTTCTAATGCGTGTGCATTGGTACATATACACTTTTTTAAAAACTGTATAAACAATGAATTGTATTTATAAATGTTTCATGACATAAATAATGTCTTTCGCTAGTTATATCAGATCATTGTCATATAAAAACAGTTAAGTATCTTTGCCTACCCCCATTAGGGAGCTTGAATTTATTAAACTAAATAGACTTATTTCTAACAACAGCTTAATGTCGCAAAAATAATGAGAAATAGTGTAGCAAATTATACTCACGAGGATGGCAATGTCACACAGCGAGGAGCCCCTGTTCCGCAGGTTACTGAAGGACTCGTGCCCGGGGGTGTCGATGATGAGCAGCCCAGGTAGTTTAAAGGCTATTTCGTTTACCTACAAACAAGACCTTTTATAGCACAGCATGCACTTTAGGCATGGTTTACAGTGGCTTAGCTATACTAATAATGTAAAGCTGAATTATTTGTTTGTTCGTAGGCGCTTATCTCAGTAACTACTGACACGAATTGAGAAAATGATTTTGTGTTCGTTAGTCTATATATCGACGAATGTTATAGGCTATGTACCATGACGCTACAGCTAGTAGGGCCGCAGTTACACGGACGAAACCGCGGGGCGTAGTATAGTGTTACACAGTGCAGGAGTGAAAAACGTTGTTATATGTTGAGTATATGCGGCTACATGTCAATTGCGCTATGACATAAGTGTAGTAAATTCCGTAAGTGAACGCATTATAGAACGGCCAGGCAGCGAGAGTATCTACTTTGTAATTTTACCTTTATTGGATTTTTTGTGTATGTTCATGCTTTTTATTTACATTTATAATTCTGTGTATTACGTAATAGCCTTTAACTAAAAGCGCAATCACCTTGAAGTCAAATATTTTATGTTTTATTGTGTTGGTTATTCATAGCAAATAAATAAATAAAATTTCACACCCCGCGTGCGTTTTTTTGCCGTTGACAGATTGCGTCGCGAGACTTTACATACCCCTTTAACATGCTTCGTCTGCTCCTTAATGTTGTCAATGGGCACGTTGGTGGCGCCGATCTGCTGCGTGATGCCGCCCGCCTCTCCGTCCTGCACGTTGGTGCGCCGCAGCTTGTCCAGGATCTTCGTCTTGCCCGTGTCCACGTGGCCTAGCACACACACCACTGCCGCACGCAGATCGTTGTTCACTTTGTTTTTCTCGTTCTCTTCTCGACGTTTCTGAACAATGATGGATGGGTGGTCACAAGATTTATATAGCATTAGGGGACAAAAGTTGGGCTTTTTGTTACTAGAGATGTAAACATCCTAACAAGAGGATATACTAATGAGTCCTAACCTCCTAGAATATCACACAGGAATTTTCAAAGCCTACTCAGATAAACTGTTGCGTTTAACTCGCCTAACATACCTAATACTGCTTTCTAGTACTTAGAATCGTAAACTAAACCACGGACGGACATAGAAATAAGGTGAAATCAGAGAACTTGTTTCAGGGTCCCTTAATATATAAGTAAGGACCCTGAGATCAAATAAAAATTCCTGTTATAGTGCTGACTGCTTAATTCGTTGTGCTGTCACCACCCAGCGACTATCTGCAAGTATTTTGATACGTGACTTCTAGTAAATCTGAAAATAATATATATTGAATAGGAATAACACGAGAAATCGGAGCCTTTTTACTATTACCGACGCCCAGGAACATCCACATAATTACTATGCCTATGCGCGGCCCTCATCCTCCCCCCCAATGGGTCTCCAGCTACTCACAAACCGCACGAAAGGCGACACTGGTGGAAGGTGAAAAGAAGCCCTATATTATA
>JAFELO010000370.1:1610453-1636493 GCA_017140195.1 Eumaeus atala | reverse complement strand
GCAGGTATCAACTCTCAAGCTCTTCATATTACATGTTCCATTAACTGTGACAGCTCTGAGGACTCAGTGTTAGGCTCGCTTGACTGAGCTAGGCGGGGCGATTGTCCAGCGCTTTCAATAAGACATTTCCAGTGAATGATAGAACAGAGGTCAGTCCCTTGTTTATGCGCGAGTGTTAACTCCCGAACTCTTGATATTATTACATGTTCGATTAACTGTGTGTGTCTGCTCCGGGGACTCAGCGTTAGGCTGGCTAGACTGAGTTAGGCCGGGCGATCGTATAGCGTTTTCGCAGTGAACGATAGAACAGAGGTCAGTCCCTTGTTGAGGCGCGGGTGTCAACTCCCAAACTCTTGATGTTACATGTACCATTAACTGTGTGTTTTATGATTCATCGTTAGGCTCGCTAGACTGAGTTAGGCCGGGCAGTTATATGATGTAATATCGGCATTTGCAGTGTAAGTGGCGCGATAGGACACGGGTCAGGCCATTTGCAGTGTAAGTGGCGCGATAGAACACGGGTCAGGCCATTTGCAGTGTAAGTGGCGCGATAGAACACGGGTCAGGCCATTTGCAGTGTAAGTGGCACGATAGAACACGGGTCAGGCCATTTGCAGTGTAAGTGGCGCGATAGAACACGGGTCAGGCCATTTGCAGGGTAAGTGGCGCGATAGAACACGGGTCAGGCCATTTGCAGTGTAAGTGGCGCGATAGAACACGGGTCAGGCCATTTGCAGTGTAAGTGGCGCGATAGAACACGGGTCAGGCCATTGTTGAGGCAGGTACCAATTCTCAAGTACTTGATATATAGGATCATGATCTTTTACAAAAAAATTACTTTATGGTCCCACAGCTTGTAATTAAGAAATTTACACAACTCATCGCGTAGACTGCCACATGTCATACCACCATAGTACCACGCAGTTAGCATACAAACGCATGTTTGCTTCTCATTGAAAATTATGTTTTGTTGTCATTTCGTTACCACAAACCGGTTTAAAAAACAAACTACCTAAATCATCATCACTTCTGTCTGCCATCTTACTACTATTATAAATGCGAAAAGCTTCTTTAATAATAATAATAATGATAATAGTAATAATATTTATTCATTAATTTAACATTCATGGTAAAATACAGTTTAGCTGAAGGTACAAATTAAACTTATTTTAAATAATTTTGAGTAGTATAATGTTTATGTATAATGTATGTTTGTTAATCTTCTACAAAAACGTCTACTTTTTGAGAGAATTTGGATAAAGTTTGGCATGTGTGCAAACGATAATCAGGAATAAAATATATTTTTTTATCTAAAAACAAATCGATATTGTTACGCAGGGCACAGCTATTTGTAGAATGTGCTCACATTCTACACAATCGATATTGTTACGCAGGGCACAGCTATTTGTAGAATGTGCTTACATTCTACACAATCGTAGTCTGTGCTTGGACGCGAACTAGGCCCGGACTCCTTATTCTTCCATATCTCTTCGCCTTCCGTCGCCAGCTGTAGGATTCTATAAGCTGGGATATGAGCTTTCTTGTCTGACACATATATTCAGTGAGAGTTTGAGATGAAGTTATTAATTTACATCAAAGTATTTGATATAATAAAATTTGGAATTGTAATTTGGAAATTCATTTTTAGGGGTCATGAAGTGGCAGTTATATACGGCAGTCTGCCACCTGGCACAAAACTGGCACAAGCGAACAAGTTCAACGACCCCAGCAGCTCGTGTAAAGTGATGGTGGCCACAGATGCTATTGGTCTTGGTATAAACTTGTAAGTTGTAGAAAATCGCAAATCTCGTCGCTTGGCCTGTATTGTGACGTGTTGAGCCGGGAGATTTATTGACATGGAAAAATCTAAATGAAGATAATCGTAATGATGATTCATCACCAGCCGGACGACGTCCACAGCTGGACATAGGACATACACATTGAAGACGCTTCTAACTAATATGTAAACAAAATTTAAGAAGTTAAATACGTGTTCTTTTTTAATGTTATTGATAATTGATTTTAAATTTTAAGGTTTCCGGTATACCTGTACACTCGGGGTACCACATTGTATTTATCTCCCTAAATAATTTTTGTTTAATCTTTCATCATTTTGCTATAAATTTCCAGGAGTATACGAAGGATAATATTTTACTCGCTAATAAAGCCCGTAGTAAACGAGGATGGCGATAAAGAAATGGACGTTATCAGTATCTCTCAAGCGCTGCAAATTGCTGGTATGCCAACATACTGTTTTTTTTTCATAATACAGGAGGGCAAAGGAAAAAGCTGAGACTTTGTCAAATAACGACACCCATAGACATAATTGTCGTGCGTTGCACTCCCAGACTTTCTCTGTTAACTGCTGGAAATGGTGAACTTCAATTAAGGCCAAGACTCGCTTCCATCCCAGACACACAGAAATAATTTCACCTGGTCGATTGATTGATTGCCTATTAGTCTTCCAAATTGAAAGATTAGCAAGATGTGATACAAGTGTAGCTGTCCCCAGGTAGGGCCGGCCGGTACGGCAGCGCGTGGGAGACGGGCTACGTGACGACCTTCCGCGCCGAGGAGCTGGGCACGCTGCGGACACTGCTGCTGCAGTCGCCCGAGCCGGTTGGCGCGGCGGGCCTGCACCCCACCGCCGAGCAGCTGGAGCTGTACGCGTACCATCTGCCGCACGCCACACTCAGCAGCCTCATGGTCAGTGACATTCAGTAACTGTTGATGACAGTAGTTCTGCGCGGAGGAGGCAGAACTTTATCACCGATGCCACGCCTTAAATTATTAGGTCTCACGAAAATCTTCAACTAATGCGTTCTCCCCGTGATAACCTACGTCATTTTTTTTACATCTTCATTTTGGACCACAGGTTTGCGGTAGTTCAGCGGACTATTGAATATGCTATGTTGGGTGTTTATTTTTTCGAAAGAATTTGCAACGAAGTCATAAGGCAGGGAAATAAAGTTTCCGATATCAGCTTACTGAGTGTCAATGGGATGGATGCTCATACACTCAGAAGATCAGATGGCAGATGGGCCACTTAGGTTCTGGACTGGAGGCCGCGTTTAGGAAAACGAAGTGTTGGTCGAACGCTCACCAGTTGGGAAGACGATCTCCGTGCAGTAGCTGGTCCGGGACGGATGCGAGTAGCAGGAGAAAATAAATGATTGTGGTTCCAGGACATATTCGTGCACCTGTGCACTGTGGACTCGTCACTTTACTTCATGTGCAACACGAACGCATTCAAGTTCCTGGCAGAGATGATACAGCACGTGCCGCTGCCGCTGCGTGCGCGCTATGTGTTCTGTTGCGCGCCAATAAACAACAAGTTGCCCTTTGTTTGCGCCACATTCCTCAAGGTAACGCCCACTTACACGTATGCACGCGCACGCACGTACGCTGTAGTTTCTAGCTGAAATTACACACCACGTGCTGCTATCGCTGCGCACTCTACGTGTTCTGTTGCGCGCCTATCCACAGCAATCTGCCCTTCGTCTACGTCATTTTCTTCAAGGTAACACCCACGTACACACATTTATGCACGCCCATGCACGTACGCTGTAGTTCCTTGCAGATATTATACAGCACGTGCTGCTGCCGCTGCTTACGCTACTTGTTCTGTTGTTCGCCTATCTACAACAAGCTGCCCTTCGTCTGCGCTACCTTCCTCAAGGTAACGCCCACGTACACACGCGTGCGCAAGACAACGCACGTACGCCTGTAGTTCCTTGCAGATATTATACAGTACGTGCTGCTGCCGCTGCTTGCGCCACTTGTTCAGTTGCTCGCCTATCTACAACAAGCTACCCTTCTTCTGCGCCACCTTCCTCAAGGTAACGCCCACGTACACACAATTTTCCTAAACCTAAGGCCCACATGGCACGAACGCACGCTTAAATTTCTCGTAGATATTATATAGCACGTGCCGCTGCCGCTGTGCAGTCGAAACACAATTAAATGGTTTTGCAGATGGTCCGTCAGTACAGTCGCAATGAGCCGATCACTCGCAACTGGATATGCAACACCGTGGACTGGCCGCTGCCGACGCCCCGCACGATCATGGACCTGGTACACCTGGAGGCGGTGTTTGAAGTGCTCGAGTTATATCTGTGGCTCAGGTGCGTAGTTGGAGTTTACTACAGTCACAACGGGCGTATTAATCAGAACTGGATTACTTTTTAATTATTGTAAATTAACATCGCTCGCCTTGACTGGCCTTATTGTCTGGATTTTTCTATTCAACTTTGAAGTAATTATATAACATAAATTAAAGCCTCACCTCTCACTCAAGTACACTCTCACTCATGCACTCACCCTGAATCTAGGTGTGTAACTTTAGAACAAGGATTCTAATGCAGGTTTCATGAAGAAATAGGGATGATCCACCGACAGAATGTACGCACATCAAAATTAATTTTACCAGGAATGCTTTTTTTGGTTAACGAGCATACCGAGTCCTTTAACGACTGTCGACGCCCATTGACATACCCACAATTCTTTACGCATTTGTGTTGCTTTCCTTCAACTCACAAGCAGCACAAAACGGGACAATATAGCCGACACTTCCTCTTCGTACGTGTCGAAGGCTGATATCCTCATGTTCTGTGCACAGCTACCGGTTCCCAGACATGTTCCCAGACGTGCGGCTGGTACGGGACATGGAGAGCGAGCTGGACGCCATCATACAGCAGGGCATCTTCCAGATCACTAGGTGAGGCGCTAGCACTTCACTACTAGATTTAGTTATTCCAAGTAATCTTATTACAGTTTTATACGTCTGCATTAAACAATCAAAAGTGAATGACACCTTCGGCCCCATTCGCACGAGATGTTTTTAATAAACCAAGTGTTACCAGTTAGTTTAACGAGGACCAGCTGGCGCAGGGACGACATGGCTCGGATAATAGTGCATGTTGTATTCGCTACCTTTGTTTAGTACATGAAACACGACTCCTTACTGTACTGTATTGTGTCTGTAGGTTGTTAAGAAACTCGGAAGAGGTGCTGCGGGACGAGACGAGCGGCGGCGCGCGCTCTGTGAGGACGCGCGAGGCCAGCCGCGCGCACGCCAAGGGCGACGACCCCAAGGGCAAGCTGTCGGACATGCTCGTGGCCAGGGTGAGCACAGACCGCTTCTTTCACAGAGGCACAAACGAATAACCGGACCCTTTTGATGACTAACCAGGCGTGTAGATAACCGCACATTCGTCATACAGATGCGTTGCCCTCCTTTCCTCCTCTCGTCCAATGGACCAACGGAAACTCGCATACCACGTGAAACGCGACGTCATAGCGGTCACTTTATGTTGCTATCATGTGAGCGAGACGTGCCCAGTCGTGCCGGGCTAATTCCTGCAAGGAAGGTTGGCACTGTAAGTAACTAAGAGTCATATATTACTGCTACTTGCAGGGTCTGATAACGCCACAAATGCTGAAGAAGCTGCAGGAGGAGCTGATGGTGGACAAGGGCGAGCGGGGGCGGCACAAGGGGCAGCGGACGGGCCGCAAGAAGTAGCCACGCGGTGAGCTGTGATTGTGTTGAGTGAATGTGGAATATACAGTTTAGATGTTCATATGTCTTATTTATTTTTGCTACACTGTTAGTCTAGAAGATAAAGGTGTTAATTCTTGATAGAGCTCCTTTTTTAAAAGCGATAGTGTTTTTTGAATCCAGAGTGAAGGATTATAGAAAAACCTAGCGAGGGATTTAATATACGTAAAAAAATGTTGCCCTTGGGGTCTACTTCTTGCCTCCCTGAGAAATTTTTTCTTGTCTTTGGTCATTGGAACGTTGATTTCGATTTTTATCCAAATTCAAATTAATTTTCCTCGGGATCAAAGTGCCATTTTGGTCCCCGTTATGTATAATCCAAGTAGATTAGACTCCCTTTTTTGGAATGGATGTGACAAAAATTTAAAAGGGCTTATTCGATTCCGACTAACATCTAGAAAAAAGGGATAATAATTTTCTTATGATTTGATGGATGGATGGAAAGAAGAGCCAAGCCAAGAGCCGGCCAAGAGCGAGTCGTTCCCGCCTATGAAGGGTTCCGTAGCAGCAAACCAAAGAAAATCGCATATTTCTTAAAACTGTCAAATCTAATTTGTTCAAACCAATTTTCGTTTGTAGATTTTATTGAATCCTATAATCTCCTTATTTTACAATTTTCCATTAGTTGTTTAAAAAATTAGACGGCGGGAGGCACACTCCTTACCACTGTAGAAGCAAATGTCTTACAACTTTCTTAGGTGTGGTGGATCCGAAAATAACCTACCTACTAAATGCCACCTCATACTATCGGGCTTGGAAGTTTTATTCAGTATTTATTTATCGTGGTACAAGCCCGTTGGAACTACAAACGATTGTTATAAAACTTTAAAGTCCAAAAAGTTTATTAATTGTATAATTAAATGCATTAACATCTCATTCTAAATGGTTACGAACAATAAATTTACACCTGACCACTATCAGAGGTTCCCTGGTCGACTCACTTGGAAGACCTGTGCCGAGCCAGCCAGTCTTGTTTTCTTTTGCCTTTCTGACGCATGGCGTATTACTTTTTACAATTATCACTTCCTTCTTACAATTAAAAATCTTTAGTTATATACTAAAGATAGAAGATAATGAAAATAATCTTATATCAATATGTAATAGTTAATAATGATAGAGTATTAATGTAAAGTGATGAATAAATAGTGAACAATAAAAATTGTTTAGTATGTTATATCTATATAAAGTAAAGGGCGCATATGTGCGTGTGTGCGTTCGAGTGTATGGGCTGGTGTGTCCGAGTATGTGGGCGCATGCGTGTATTAACTGTACGTTTATAACGTGTATATATTTTTTCTTTTTATATATTATTTGATAGATTTTTTCAGTGTCGTTATAGTTATTTCCTGTAGTCAATTGTGTAATTGTGTTTTTAGTTTGTTGTAAGGTAAATTATTCATCCGAAAAATATGGTAGTTACTCTTTTTCAATTTAACCACTGAGACATCATAAACTATATGTTTTTGTATGTATTGAGTTTTTATGCTTAATGAGATCCTTTGGTAATAGAAGTTGTGTAATTCTTTACATATGTGATATAGATTATATTTTGGATAGAGGTATGGTTTCTCATTAATAATTTTAAGTAGCATGCGTTAAGCTCTTTCTAGAAATATGAATCGGGACTTGGCTGCTCCACCATATGAGGTTATATAATATCGAATAATTGACTCTGCTAGTGCTTTAGATACTCTTATTTGGAATTTCATATCATTAAGGCACCTTAAAATTTTGACGATCCTACCCAATTTCTTGATTCTGTTTGAAAGAGTTATAACATGCTAACCTTAGAAAGTTATCTATTACTATGCCCAGACATGTGACATACAGGGATGTACCCCTGGAGCGTGTAACGCATATTAAATGCATGAGCTATTTTGTGGAGGATTTCATCGTTGAGCCTTCAGAACTTATTTTTGGTTGACAAAATTTAACTGTAGAAGGAAAAGTTAAATATTTTACTTTAAGTAAATTTAGTATTAAGAGGTAGAGGTTGAAGAACACTGGCTAGACCAAGCTCTGCATCTCTCCAAACCAAGTCCCATGTGTGTCCTTTTTTTTAAAGTAAAAAAAGCAAGTATGTGTCGTAGGGTCGTCGGTTAATGTAGGTCAGAATAATACCTTGTGGTACACCGTATTTGATAAAATGAATTACTGTATAGAGAATCAATGTTGATAACTTGTGTTCTATCAATCAGGTATGATTCAAACAGGTGGAGTACATGTCCACGAATTCCTAAGCGTTCCGGTTTTTTTTAGCGAGATTGACACCCCAAACCGTGTTAAACGCCCCAGCCAAATCAAGAAAAACACCTGCGCGCTTGTGCTCCACAATATTTGTGGTAATAAATTATGTCAAAACATCTACTGCATGATCAGCGGATGGTTTACGTCGGAAACCATCCGCTGATTTACCAAAAGCAGAATATTTGTATTTAGAAAGTGTACCAAGCGATTATTAATGAGGCGCTCCAATATCTTGGATATAGCCGGTAGGATGGCTACTTGACAGTAATTATTTACTAGCTTTCTGTCACACTACTTAGATATTGGTCTGATTATGGTGCGTTTCAGGACTAATGGGAAAACACCCGCCTCAAAGCAGTTATTAAATATGTGTACAAAGGGTAATGATTATGTTTCAATGTTATCTTTTAAAATCTTAGTTGAAATATTATCTATGCTCGTAGCACAGTCCGATTTCAGACCTTTAGTTATGATGGCTACTTCGGTGTCAGTGGGCATCAGAACAAAAGAATTAACATAATTTTCTGTAATCGTACATTTATTGAGTACGTCTGTTTCTGCCGTATTTATTTCCGATAGCATGTCTTGTACCAACGATTTACCAACATTAGAGTAATTGAGGAAGATAGAAGCGCAGTTGGTTCTTCACACTTTTTATCTATGTAGCTGAAGTGTTTCGATTATGTTCATGCGTGCCTTTCAATTTGTGATCGTTGAAAAGCAAGCTCAAGACTTTTTAATACATTATTACAAATACGTTCATTCATTGACCTTTTGGGGGACGAGCAGGATCTTTGCACGACTACCGACGCCGCAGCATAGCGGTCCCAATTTGGCTAACAATGCAGCACCGAGCGATCTCTTTCTAGTCTAGCTACCGGTAGTGTGTATTATCATTACCAAGCTGATGATGATGGTTATAGTATGACTGTACTCCTGATATAAGCATATTGTATAATATGGCAACATGTCATTTTCTATCTTAATCGATTTGTTATTAGGCAACAATGGATTACAAATGGAGTCATTATGTCTATAACTGTAATGATAAAGCAGAATAACAAGTTCTTCTAAGACTGATATGTTAACTACTCTTTAATCTACAAGTTTTAAGCACCTAGATAACTTAAATAATACAAATATTGACCTTACGACATTTTGATAAAGAATATTTTATTAGAGGGTAGGCAGGTTAAATCAGTACAAGTTCAAGATGTTAACAGTGCGGTCGATGTTTCCAGTTATTGTTTTATTAGTTACACAATGTTTCCTGCAAGCGAATGGTGGGTTTCTACAAAAATATTTTATGTGTTATAATAAAATATAAAGTATCTATGTGCTTTTATAAAAAAAAGAACTAAAGTCTAGAGATTTCTGAACATAGGGAATAACTAATTCAAATTTAGAACGTTTTATTTTTAGACTGGACTTTTTAAAATTTAAACCAATAAAATCGTGCAAATAAATTGCAATTTTTACTTTATGTATGATAGTATCAGGTTTCAAAGTAGTTTTATAACGGTTTTTATTGTAGCGTTGCGTGTGTTTAGTTTTGATGGCGATGAAACAATTTTGGCTTTTAAAGATGAAGATATAAAAATTGAGTGCAAATCGGATTTACCAATTTATTATTGTGGGTTTGTTAATCCCAGTGGAGATAGATATTCGTAAGTATTTTTTTAATTTTTAAAAAGTTGTGCATCAACTCAAGTTTCACGTGAAATCTTAAGTTTCGTCAGGAAACGAAGCTCTAACTAGCGCTAACACAAAAATTGTGGGTCCCTGTATAAATAAATAAAAAATATACATATAATACCAGATAAGTTATTTAACTAATATTTTTTAATAATTTTAGTTAAGACTAAATGCTAATGTTATTATAAATATCTTCATCTCTGTTTTTTAGTTGTTCCTATATACCTACTAAAACTTTCACAATAATTTTGTTAATCGATAGGGCCTATGTCCAGCAGTGGACGTCGTCCGGCTGATGATGATGATTGTTTTGTCAATCTAACATTGGTCTGAATATATTATTTTAATATGTATCGAAAAACATTTATTTATTGGGATTGAGAAGGGTAAAATAAAGTTCTGCCTACAGATTCACAGACAGCTCTGTCAACGATGGCAAATGTACACACAAAATAAAAGCGCAGCCGTCCGATAGTGGTGACTGGAAATGCCATATTGGATCGAAGTCTGCGCGGCTAGAAACCATAAAAAAGATAAAAGTACGGATAGTGGACCAACTGGCTGCTATACAACCGAACATAACCGTGAAGCGAGGCCAGCCCGTCACCATATCGTGCGCGACCACGGGGGGCTATGTCCCACTGAGCTATTGTCGCTTCGAGCCGCCAAACGGACTGTCATTCAGTATCGATGCATCTGTTAATTTATCTAAGTAAGTTAAAATTATTTATGAACCCCTAATACGATCCGACATTTCTGGTTTGCCGAGTTCAAATAACGGGCCCCAAATCTGCATTCATTCTCGTAAGCGCCTAGGCCATTTTAGTTTCGCGCTGCAGCTGCCCTCGCCGCCAGATGTTAGATAGTTGTCGGCGGATGAGGGATCCAGTGGTTTCACTGGCCTTGAGGAATGAAATCTCTTTCAATGCAGGGCGCACTGAAAGAGATTTATTTTCAAAAATAATGAAATCTCCTCATTTAAGTATGATTTCCAGTGCAATACTAGGCAAGTACTACTTTCCACCGAACACAAGCGTCGACAGAGGCGACTGCGCCGTCACTATACTGAAGGTGCAATATGAGGACGCCGGGGAGTGGACCTGCGGCGCCGGATTTGAGAACGGCAAGGAGGCCACAGACGAGATTCTGCTAGAAGTTGAAGGTATGGTTTATTATAAAGCACTAACTAATCAGCCCACGCTTTGCTTCCCATCATAGTCCAAGCCTTGTCGTGGCGGTGCGGCTCAGTAGCCTGGGGTCAACCCAGGCGTGCCAATTGAACCAGGGGGCTGCTCTTTATACCCCACTTATAAGAGGAAGGGACAAAAGAGCAGGAGGTGCTCTCTGCACTCTTCTTATAAGAGGAGAGGACAAAAGAGCACCAGGAGAAGGCACTTTTGAGCACGGGGCTAGGGGCGACGATAGGAGCATCACCCCACTGCACCATCCCAAAGTTGGTGGTAGTCATGTGACGCGGGGCGACACTTATGTGGCGGAGGCATCGCTGTCTTCGGGGAGTAATGGTGAATGTTGCCTGGAGGATGGAGGTGCCCTGTTGAATTGTAGTCCCGGGGCGTCTCGCCGAAGGCGGCACTGATGGCAACCGCGGTGGTATTCAGCACTATACAGTGCCGCGAGCCCCACGCATCACTGCACCTCACCCCGGGGCAAGGTTACATTAATTTTGTATATAATTCCATTAAATTGGTCCAGTACATAGCGTCGAAGATTAGCCCGGCCACCCGAGATTCTTTTAAGTCCATTCCTCCCAATGGGTCGCTGGAAACCACGCACAAAATGTCACGTTACGACGGTAATATACGAGGGTGGATTGAAAAGCATTCGGCCTAACAAAAAAATAAATACATACTAGATCAGTTATATTTTTCCTTTCCTACATATTCACCATCAAGTTTGATGCACTTTTGCCGTCTCCCTTTTAAAGTATTTAGACCGTTGGAAAACAATGATTCTCCCATAGAATCAAAATATGCGTCTACTGCTGTTTCGACGTCGTTTTTTGTCGAACATATTTGACCTCCCAAGTGCTTTTTTAGATCAGGTGAATAGGGCGGATGCGGTAATAGTTCAGACACAATTGTCGATTTCAGCCATTGATTGCACGACGAGCATTCCTGGACGCTTTTCTTTTATTTCCTCTCGTAAACGACGTAGTAAGACAAAGTAGTGATCTGAGTTTATAGTCTGACAACTTTCAAGAGAATCAGTCATAATCTCGCCCTTCAAGTCCTAGAATACTGAAGCAAAAAGAATAAAATCGCCTTATCCTTTTTAGGGGCTGGTGAACTAGGTCTTCTCCACTGCTACGATTGTGGTTTTGTTCCTGGCGTACAGTACTAAACACATGTTTCGTCCATGATAAATAAGACAGATCAGAATCTCCTGAAGTACTGACCATATCATCATGGATGGCTTTCGGTGATAGTCCCTTCTTATGGAGGGACTTAATGACGGCACCCTGGTTGATTTGCTCCATTTGCAGATACTATGTCCGATTGCTTTGTTTAAAAAAATCAAATCACAAGTAATTATCGCACAGTTGTCGAACTTCATTCACAAAATTATTTAGTCTGGACTGAACTAAGTAATGAGGGTAGAGTCGATTTTTAGAATTGAATAACTGTGTTTGGCCGAGTACTTTATAAGTGCCAAGTACACTTAGTCTGGTCATAAATACTGTTACAATAAAAATATTACATTTTAATTCGGAGTATATTTTTTTATGCGATTGTTTTCTCATTTTGGTGCCAACACATTGGACAATATTTTGCGACATTAAAATGGATAAAGGGAACAGAATCGCTGTGATTGCATTAAACAAAGTAGGCATGGAGCCAAATGAATTTTTAAAACTCTCCAAATGCTTTGTATTAGTCAAATGTTTAAATTAATAGGTACAATGAGATTTCCTCTGTTTGTGACAGGGAAAGATCTAGCCGTCCACGTAGTGTTCGTACGGAAAAGGTGGTTAAAACAGTAAGCGAAAGAAGCCTCCCAATTATTATTTCTTTTTCTTTTCTTTGTTACAACATTTGTGGTAAGACTAGGTGGCACCCAATCCGGTTGCATCTGAATATTATTCAAGTCTTGAGCATTTTTTCTTTTTTGATGAAAAATAGTTGATGAACCCCTCTTAAGGGTCTTCTCTTAGCTTCCACAGCATAAGTTCAAGTCTGAAATAAGGGCTCCGTCATGGCGCACTTTTGTTATATTAAGTTATGACGCGATATCTTCTTGTAAATCGATAACATTAGCTGCATGCACGAAAATCATAGGAACATTGGGAGACAGTCACGTTACAAATGGGCGGAACCTGCGTGCGAGAGCGTAACAATTCCTCTCACTCACTCCATTGGGCGACGTGTTCGCAAATCAATCTCTAATTGAAAACTGTTCAAATTAGATCGACTTACAGACGACCAGGCTCTCAGCGATTAGTATGCTGTTATGAATTAAGCGAAAAAACTCGTCGGGCAAGAAAAGACTTGGTGTAAAAAGGATCTGTAATTGGCAGGGCGCAAATCATTGTCTGCATTCTTGTTAATATATTTCATGTTTTCAATTCTAGGCATGTATCTCATGTCCACCGCATCAGCTACAGGCGTGACGTTCGCGGCCGTGCTGATAACAGTGAGCCTCATCACCCTCGGCTGCTATGCATGGAAAAGAAGGAGGGTCCTAGTCGGGGTACCGTCCGCGGAGGCTATTGAGATCCAGCCAGTGGGGTCGCAGGCCCACACGGCCAGTACGTCGCATTCGCGAGGTGTACCTATAGTAACGGTCGACTCACCATCTGAACCATCTTCGTCGCCACTATTACCAAGTTAAAATGTTTATTTATCAACATAATTTAATTTTATACAATAAAATATTGTTTCATTTTTGTAATTTGTTTTTAAAATAAATTTATTATTTGTGAAAAACCGATTTTTGACGACCGGCTGGCTCAGTTGGTAACGTGGCGGTTATTCCACGTGTTTCGCCAGAGGTCGCGGTTTCGAATCTCGCCCAGGTGGGCTATGGATGTTTATATATGTATTTCTATAATATATAAAATGTCTTAAATTTATAAAAAATATTAAATATATTTTCGTTGTCTAGTACCTGGTACCTGTAACACAAGGCGTTACGGGACTTACCACGGGGCTAGGCTAAAATGCTACACCTGTGTCGCCAAGGCCGACAACGGCATCCACAGTGACCCTTTGATATAACTGCAGGGAGCTCGAGGGAAAAAGCTAACACTATCTTGGGACAGAAGAAAATAGGAGAAATGGAAAGTAGTACACAAATTGGACAAAAATTGTAAACAGATCTCGATCACCAGCTTCAATAACGTAATAGTTTTTATAATTAAATGAGGGTCTTTCCATATGGGATATAATCGACGCCACTCGACACACTGAGTTATTGTTATTCAGTCTGGTAAAAAGGCTGAAAGTTGACGGCTAACACAAATAAAATTTCGGAAATTAATAAAAAAAATAAAAACGATATTGAATGAACGAATTATATGTTATTCACATACAAATTATTCTTCATTTATAATATCTAGTAGCACTTAGTTTATAAACAATTTAATAGCTAGGATGATTTAACATAACTGCTAGTCTTTCCATATTAATAGCATAGACAGAGTGGCAGGCTATCACATTCTTGTGGGTAAGCAGTGTGTTATAGAATTCGTCTATGGTTAACCTATCGTCATTTGGCACCTTGTCAGAAGCACTGAAACAAAAAAATCTTTTTTTAAATTTGATTATGCTGTTGTTGTAAACATTGTGACACCAACACACAACCATGGACAAATATACTTTTCAAAACGACAATGGCCAAAGTTTTAATGCAGTCATATGTTTGAATTCCAGCAAGGACAAAGAATTTATATAAAAATTCAAAAAATATTTGACTTATTTGTCATAGGATCCTCTGTACTTTTGTAACACCAAGTCAATCAATTATCTCTATTCAATGATGCTTGATACTATGTATTTTGTAAAATGGTTTAAATCATTCCTTCTTTTTAAATATTTTTTAATGTTAAATGGCATAAATGAGTAAATAAACATAAAGCCTTCTTGCCTACTTCTTTTTAAATGAACTATAACACATATTAGTATCAACATCATCATCATCAGCCTTCATTGTCCAGCTGCTGGACATAGGCCTTTCAATGAGTATCAAGATGGCAGACCTTCACCACTCACATTAACATATATTATTTCAATATGATATAGACAACTATTATAAAGGATTTCCTTGTAGCTGATCAAATGACTGACATCCTGCAATAAACATGTACAGTAACACTTAACAATAGTTATGAGAAATATCTAACCTGCAAGCAATTTCAAATGCCGCTGAATGTTCTACTTCATCAATGGTTGGTGGACACCGAGGGCCCAGGCCATCAGGACTGTCATCTAATTCTACACGGCCATCACTTTGGGGATCATACAATTTATTACTATTACGCAACCACATATTTGGCATATGTGCACCTAAATCGTACATGAAACGCTCATTACGTAATTTGTATCCTTTTCTTTGTGATACAACTGTGGTTATGATATTCTTCAGAAATGTTTGAACAGCTACCACTATAAGGTCTGCAGCTTCATCATCAGCACCCTCTAATCCAAGCTCCCATGCTGATAACATAAATCTACCAACAACCAGTGCATGATCAGGTAGGAATACTTCCTGAAACAATTATAATTTTTTACAACTCATTTCTTAACTGGTGATGTTTATCATCATGAAAAACCACACACACATATATTTACGCCAGTCTCCTAGTGGGGTTGTCAGAGGGAATGGAGTGCCACATACCGTGGATTGTAATATACATGTGAATATACATATTCCAACAGTACGGCAACATTTACATATAGTAACAATTAATTGAAAACAAAGACAACGTGAAAGTGTGCTGTTAACTTCCAGTTTTTGTTTTTTTGTCCTCTTCTGGAATCTAGGAATCAAACAACTAATTCTAATTTGGTGCTGACACATTGATCAATTTCGCATCAGGAACTTTAGCATCTTTAGCGGAAAAGCAACAGTTAAATATAAATAATATTTTTAAGAAATTATACAATTTTTTTAAATAATACTCTCTAAATATCTAGGTAGGTAATAAGTTTTGAAGTGTGAGTTGAGACTTACTTGTGCTGCATATTTGACGCCATCGCTACCTGCCCCAGGCGGAGAATTAGGAGGTAAATATTCTAATAAATCAGCGGAATCAAAGTTAGATTTTTCGGAGGTCCGTGAATTTCTTTTATGTCTTCTACTCCTATTATGTGAGCTTGCCTTATCTTGAGCTATGTTTATTGAAGTCTCGGCTAGGCCTTCAACTTTATTCAATAAAGCTAACAAAAAATCGTTGTGATAACGAACTTGATCAGAATTTAATAAAGTACGAGCTTCAAAATCAAATTCTTCTTTAGTAAGTTTCATTCGAAACCACTGTTTCATATGATTGAAATATTTAGTCGATTTTTCACCAAGAGCTTCATTTAACCTACGGCGACAAATGTTGAGTGAGTCAGCCGACATAGTTTGGATAATTTAGTAAACACTTAAAACTTCTTACACTTTTAGGTTATTTTTTGAAATGTAAGCATAAACATTATTTAAGTTAAAATAGTCCGTATTACGTAATGTTCTAAATTGAATTACAGTACTGATTACGATTTACATGCACTTTGCAAATTCCGGTCTTTTAGTTTGTCTAAAATTTCTTCTTCTTCTTCTACTCTTTTGTTAGAAATGGCAATCGGCCGTCATAGGTCAACAGCCATTGCTGCCAATGTCCAAGTTGACAAGAGCACTGATTTTCAAGATTGATCGGTTTCAAATTTATGCGAAAGTGATGAGATTATAATATCGTGTTTGAATGTAGATAATCTAAAAAGGACAAAAGAAAACGTTACAGGACATACACAAACATACATAAAAAAATACTAAAAAAGAGACAATTTACAATTTAATGTTGTTTGATCGGATATAATGACATAGAAGGGATAAAAGCTTATAGTTATTAGAAGACATATATAGCAAGGTTTTAGTGTTAATAGGCTTAGGAATGTTCCTAGGAAGGATGGTGTACAAAGAAACTCTGCGGATTGGGCAATTGAAAAGGATATGGTCTGTTGAACCCTCCTCAAGTCCACAGTCACACAAAGGAGACTGTATAATTCCTAATCTGTTTAAATGTAGGGGAGTACACAAGTGGCCTATACGCAACCTGCACATAACCAATGTTGTTTGTTTATCTGTGAGTCGAAAACGAGAAAACCAAGGTTTAGAGGGAATATGAGGTTGGATATCATAAAAATAGCGGCCTTTAACCCTGCTACAATTAGACCAATTTGTTTGAAACTGCTTAACAAGATCTAGTTTTGGATAGCTCAAGATATCGTGAAAATAACTTATATTAAGATCTAGGCAGCCATTTGATACGGCGTCTGTTGCAAATTGATCCACAATTTCATTGCCGAGAATACCATTATGACTAGGTAACCAAGCTAGTACAACCTCAGTATTACTAGAAAGACATTTGTACAGAATTTCTTTTAATTCTAAAATAAGAGGAAATTTAGAATTAGAAACAAACTGGTTTCAACCGATGACTTGGAGAGTACTCAATGAGTCAGTGAAAATTATAGTTTTGTTTAGGTGGTCACATTCTACAAATTTAACTGCCTCTAGAATAGCTATGGACTCACCAGTGAAAACAGATGATGACTTTTAAAACTGAGGAGAGTATTATATTTGGGGATCCAAACTGCCGAACCAACATGGCCTTCAAGTGAAAGTTTGGAGGCATCTGTGTTTATAGAAAGCCAATCACTCCAATGATTCTCTATAATACCATTAAAAATTGATTTGGATCCCGAATCAATTTTGGACACACCAAAATTTTATAGAATCCGAGGACGATACAACAAAACGTCATATGCCGTGTGAAAAATTGGAAAACGAGAACATGAGAAATAAGGGTTCGGAAGATTAGTTAATTTGAAAACTCTTAATTAATCAAGGAGTATTTAATTTATGCCAATATTTGCTATTGACCATCAGATCAATAAAATTTTGAAGTTTTGGTAGAAGAGGGTGATCAGAACGAGCAGAAATTCTAAATATATATCTATCTGATAAAAATTGGAGCGCATTCGTAGGGGAAGATTTCATGGCTCCTAGTATTATGCGTAAGCATTGATATTGAGTTTTATCTACTTTTCCTAGAGAAACCTTGCTACATGGTTCCAAGAGAAAACAACCATAATCTATTACGCCTCGGACAATGGCATTGTAAAGTAATTTTTGAGATGTGCCCCCCACCAAATACCTGAAAGGCATCTAAGAATGTTAATATTGGATTGGCACTTTTGGACAATGTGATTGATGTGTGGAGTGCCAGACAATTTAGAGTCGAAAATAATTCCTAAGAATTTCACCTTATTTCTGATTGAAATTGGATGGTCCTGGAACACTATGTCAATATGAGGGATAATTCTTCTTTTCGTAAATATTACTACCGAGCTTTTAGTAGGAGAAAGCGACATACCATGAGATGTAAGCCACTGTTCTAGGTAAAATAGAGCTTGATTTATGTTATTTTGAAGAATGCCAATGTTTGAAGGTGATGAATATATGACGACGTCATCGGCATACTGTAGAATATTGCAAAAGGGAGTAACTTACTTCACAAGATCCGAAGTGTAAATGTTATATAATAAGGGGCTGAGGACTGAGCCTTGAGGAAGACCTTTCCATACACGTCTCAAAGACGAAAGACCTCCATAACGGATCTATTATTCTGTTCATGAGTGAGCTGCAGATGAAATTACACAGTTTCTCTGGGATGTTCAGCTTAATCAATTTGTTTCTGAGCAAAGGAAGAACCACGTTATCATATGCAGCTTCTATATCTAAGAAGAAGAACACACCAATGAGGAATTCATTCTTAGAAAATGCTATGCGGATGTCAGTGGAAAGGATGGCTAAGCTATCATTAGTACTCAAACCTTTTCTGAACCCAAATTGGGATTTAGCCAGCAAGTCATTACTTTCCACGAACCATTCAAGGCGGGCTTTAATAATGTGTTCCATAATTTTAAATAGGCAAGAGGAAAGGAAAGGGCAATGGGACGGTAAGAAGAATCTAAATTTGGATCTTTACCAGACTTAAATATAGGAAGTACTAACTGCTTTTTCCATGAAGGAGGAACATGACCCAATTGAAAAAAAATATTAAGAATATTTAGAAAGAATGATTTTGAATCAGAGCCAGATTTTGTGACAAAGACAAAAGGAATGCCATCTAGACCAGGAGAAGTATTTCTAAGGATATCCAAAGAGGAAAGAAGTTCTGACATTGAAAATGGATCCTCAAATCTGTTACATGCAGTACGTCGGGACAGTGGATGGATTGATAGAGAATCCTGATGGGGACACTTGGTGGAGCTAATTTATCAACGAAGCCTTCATACTAAAGATTTGGGGCACGCTCGGATGTCATGCTGGCCGCACGCCGTACACTGCCCGCGCTGTTCCCGCTGAGCCGCGGCCAACGCCCGTGCCTTGTGTTGTGCTGTACTCTCGCGCGCTGCCCGCGCAATCTGCCTGCCGCGGCCGTCCGATTGCGACCCGTCGCTTGTACCCGCCAGCTCCTGCGCCAGCTCTGCTCCATACAAGCTACTGGCTCGCCTTGTTCGCTCGAGCCCCCCTGAACCGACCTCCCTTGCCGTTCCATAAGCGCCGCATTCCTCTCGGTCGCTTCCATGCCCTCTGCCAAACTATACGCTTTAGTGGAGCTTCAATTGTTCTCCACGAAGAGCCGTTGAGGTATTAATTCACTAGCTATGCCGCATACCAACTGGTCCATTAAACTCTCAACGAGCCAGTTTTCTTCAAAACAGCCGTGTATTCCGAAATACTCTCCCCCAGCTCTTGCTTCCTGCTACGGAACTTGAACCGTTCAGCTAATTCGCTCGGTTTTGGTTGCAGATGATTTTGCATTATAACGGAAATTTCCTCAAAGTTATTTGTGTTACGAGCTAAGAGTAAGTAGATTTCACCAGCGTACACAAATTAAGCAACAGTTCGTAACTCCTGGCTACCATTACTGTAATTAATGTTGGTACTTGATGCTCGGTGGGAGTTTTATTTACCAAAAAATATTGCTCGAAACGATCCACGTATAACTCTGCCAGTCATCATTTTGCACAACGAACTCGGCGATTTTACCGATTGATACTTTTCGGACTAAATGTCGGTCCGTTCACTATTAATACAGTCACAGGTCCTTAAAATAATCCTCGTCGCCACTGTAGAATTGGGGAGAAATAATTAACACGTCTTTAAGCCATTCGTATATTCGGAGACTGGTTTTACAACGGACGTTATTTGCGAAGACATAATTATTTATCTACCCTCACTTATTACTATTTTGTTAACAACATACATGACACAAAAGAAATATAAAGCAACAAGATTTTGCTGATTTTATTTAAAATTATGTTCTGTTTATAAATTATTATTTTCACCATGTCTTTTCAATATATTTAATATAAATTGCGTTATTATTCTAATGTTCTAAGATTAACAAAATGCATATAATTTTTGTAAAGTGCAAATGAAAACATGTGTGAGTAATGTTATCTATTCACAAAATTTACTTTATATGGGAACTGCAGCCAATTTTTAAGTACCGCCTTTTTCCAGGTATCTCAGGTTGTAGTAGTAATGAAATAAAGGATATAAAATAAAAATGAAATCCACGAATTCATCTTAATTTCAGTGTTCAAATTATTGAAGTTTTCCATGTGATACAAAATCATTATATTATGTGCCGTGAACTTTATATGTTAATATTAATTATTATGAAATAAAAGGTCTCGTCACTTTTTCTTTTTCGGAGGGACCTACTACTGATTGGCGGCACTTGTCCAGCCCTAACAGTTCGACTGATTACGGTCTCGTCACTTAGTTGGTTAAGCTAACAAATTTTATTTTTAATGAAATCTGTGTATTTTTGTATGAATGGTATAATAGCCCGCACCTGAAATGGACCGTCTTTTTTATGGTAATTGTGATACAGTATCTTTGATGTGCACCAATGCGTATTCAGCGAGCTTCGAGTCTTACTTTAACACCATTTTCTGATCTTAGCACAAGCTCAGAACACAATATAGGCTTCTCATCGACCGGCAGCAGTTTGAAATGCCTTATAACACTGGATACCATAACTTTTGTTTCCAGCATTGCAAATTTTTGGCCTGCAATAAAACGCATGTTAATAATAGAGTGAGAGTGTGGGATTCCACGCATTAGACGATTAGTTATAACCGAGAAAAAATCATAAATGAAATATAAATTCTTAATAAAGTGTCGTGTCTAAGGGTACCTTTAAGAAGAGGTAGTGTCATGCTGCATAGGACGGAACGGAATTGGCCGACACGATCGGGGAGGTACCTCTCGCTCACATAATACCGCCGTAAAGTGACATCTTCAGTGTCGCGTTTCGTGCGGTTTGTGAGTAGCCGGCACAGTAACTATGTGGATGTTCATGGGTACCGGTAGTCCTACGAAGGTTCCGATTGCTCGTTTGCCTTCCCCTATTATGATAAAAGGGCCAAGCACAAGTTCCGTCACACGTTAATTTGAGGGCATCCGTTAAACTGTGGCATGATGCTAAGTCACGATATATGTGTATTCAAAAATCGATTTCAAAAATGCGTCACGGAGGTAGGGATAAAAAGACGTGAAATTCGAGTGACGTCATTTATGGTTTTCTCCTAAGTATACATTTTCAAAATATTATAAAAATTAGAGCGTAAAGTTTAAATTATACATTTCAAGGAGCTGTGTGTTCCACAATGCGGCTAGAACTTACTTTACCGTGAAGTTAAAGACAAGGGGTGTGCAAGACACGTAGCGCGCGTAAAATATTACTCTCAACTTTACTGTTTCACACGATTTTACTACATATACTTTGGTTACACAGGCTTACAAATATTTTGTGTCATTTTGGACAGTTCTTTACGCTCACGCTCCGTAAATGACAGGTTTCAATATTTACCGATGCAGTTCCTGGGCCCAGCGCTGAACGCGATCCAGTTGAAAGTGTTTTTATCATTTTGGTTAAACAACTCGAACCGTTCGGGTCTGAACTCCAGAGGATCTTCGTGTAATTCAGGATGCCGATGAACTTCCAATATATTCACCATTATTGCAGTATTTTTCTTTATCTTCAGTCCGTTTAGTTCTATAAAATAATAAACGATTTCCAAAAGACATTTACGAAACAATTAGACGTAGTTTCAGTAGATTGTAGGCTGATCTGACATTCCTTGCTCACACGATACAGCCGTACAGTGACAAATATGCAACCGCGTTTCGTACGATTTGTGAGTAGCCGGTGGGTGATGGACGTGGAGAAATTCCACGTCCATCACCCACCGACATTTTGATTATGCATGATGATTATGCGGACGTCTCCGGGGGTCGGTAGTCCTCAAAAGACTTAGATTTCTTTTGACTTGTAGTATAAAAAATACTATGAATGTCGGACACACTTCAAAAGTAGGAAATACAAGGTGTCGGTTCATAGTAGAATATTCCTCTTTAGGTCAGAATAGTAACATTAAATTTATAAAAAATTACATTATTACATAGTTAAAGTTAATTTAGCGGGTTAGGCAAAAGTATTTCCATGTTGAAGCATAAAATTCGCCATTTCTTCTATTTTCTTTCGTTTATTAATTTTTTATACAAATATTTCATCATAAAATTAGAATTAATTCAACGCGCCAATAACTTACTTTAAAATATTATTTTTATTACATCTAAAATATGATACAAAGTAATTTAAATATATCGTCATCATCATTGTCAGCCCTTACCGGTCCACTGCCGAACATACGCCTCTTTCAAGGAATGCCAGGATGGCCAATCGTCTCTGCTACTCGCATCCATCCCGAACCAGCTATTGCACGGAGATAGTCGTCCCACCTCGTGAACGGTCGACCAAAACTTCGTTTTCCAAAACGCGGCCTCCACTCAACCTTAGTGGTCCATCTGCCATCTGATCTTCTGAGTGTGTGACCAGTCCATTGTCACTTCGGCGAAATTATTCTTCGCGTGATATCGGAAACTTTAGTTCTCAGCCCTGTGCATTCGTTACGAATTCTATCGGACGAAGAAATACCCAACATAGCGCGTCCATAGGTCGCTAAGCTACCCCAAACTTGTGGACCAGTCCTAAATTAAGAGGCCATGTTTCGGCCCCGTAGGTCATCACGGGAAGAACGCATTGGTTGAACACTTTTGCTTTCAAGCTCTAAATTAGACTACTCGAGAATGTGGCGAAGCTTCCGGTATGCTGCTCAACCCAACTGAAGCCTTCCATTAGCTTCCTTCTCGTAGTTATGTTCTCTAATTGCAACAGATGCCCAAAGCAGACGCATTCGTCTACGACTTCGAGAATAATACCATCTACAGCTATCTAGAAAACAGGCAGTACCGTTTCCGAGTAGAGGGCACACTGTCCTCCCACCGTCCTATCAGAACCGGTGTTCTTCAAGGATCGGTTGTATCACCCACCCTCTACAATTTATACACTAGTGGCTTACCACGACACCCCAGCGTATAGTTGGCGATCTTCGGGGACAATGTCGCACTGTGCATTAGAAACGTTCCCAGAAAGGGAGCCGAACTACTGCAAAAGGTGAATGGTTCCTAAAATGGAGAACGAAGGTAAACGCGGAAAAGGGTAAGTTCATACTCTTCATTCGAAACCGATCCTCTGCAGCTGCAGAACGTAAAATGCCCCCATCCTGCTCTACGGAAACGTAATTCCTAGAGCAGAGGCGGTTAAAAACCTAGGCGTCACCCTTGATAGTACGATGGAATTCTGGAATCACATAGACAACGTTCTGAAAAGGCACGATACGTCCTTTTTAAACTATATCCTCTCATAGACAAAAATAGCAAAATGGCGTGTAGCCATATGCTCACTTTGCATGTTGCATGCATTCGACGGATTACGTCGTATTGCAGTACCGCTTTCGCGCCCATATTACCCTATCCGATTCAACGTTTGCAGAAACTGCAAAATAGAATCTAACGTATGGCTACCGGATGTATGCCCCTGGTACATACGTTACATCGATCTACATTGTGAACTCCAATTGACTTCGATAGGGGGCCGCTTTAAAGAGCTGTCTCAAAAGTGAAGTAAGTGTAAAAAATCTTTTGCCGAAAGGACAGGATTTTATTGGACTTTTTTCCTTACTGCTTTGACTACATTTTTCTACGAACGCTACATGGTCGGCCAGATCTTAATCTGTCACAAACAGAGGAAGTCGCATTGTTACTATTAACAGCCCAGTACACAGTCATTTGACTAATACCAAGTATATCGAGAGTTTTAAAAATTGCATTGGGCTCCATACCTACTCTATGTAATGGAATCACAGCGACTCTGCTCTCTTAATCACCCCACTGCATTTTAACATAACAAAATATTGTACAATGTATTGGCGCCAGAATGGGA
Organism: Eumaeus atala; assembly: GCA_017140195.1. Lineage (NCBI taxonomy): Eukaryota > Metazoa > Arthropoda > Insecta > Lepidoptera > Lycaenidae > Eumaeus > Eumaeus atala. Next base: position 1,612,407 of record JAFELO010000370.1, on the reverse strand, counting down.
AAACACAATAAACAATCGTATAAAAATGATAGATTCCAAAGTCTAATGTAATATTTTTTTTTAACTTTTAGTTGTAACAGTATTTGTGGCCATATATATTTCAGTGAAACAACAACAGACGTACGTACAAACTTTCACATTTAGAATATTAGTAGGACAGTGTGTTGTTGTGTGTTGATTTGAAAATGGAATTGAGAAGTCTAAAAGCTTTCTGTGAATATTTATAAGCTGTTTGCATTAAAGCTTAGGACATAAGGGTGGAGTCATTTTATACGAAACCGCTGAAAAGTTCTGATGTTTATTCAGTGACGCGTATTTTTCGTAGATTAATCACGGAATCTACCGTTAAACTGAAGATTTTCCTTTCTGTTTCTATAGAGCGCAAACAAGCAATCGGGGCCTTTTGACGACTACTGACGCCCTCAGATATCCGCATTATTTTTGTCGTGAGCATTGCTGTCGTTGCCTTCTCCTCTGCAATGCGCCAAGAATTATTGAACATGTATTAAGCAGCCAACAAAACACATTGCTCAAAACCATGAAACTTGTGCATTGCTTCGTGCTGATACTGCATAAGAAAAATGTTCCGTTCTTCCTCCATTGGTTGCAATGTGTCCAGAACATCATCGTCATCATTATCAGTCCTTACCGGTCCACTGCTGCACATAGGCCTCCCTCAATGAACGCCAAGGACGGCTGATCTCTCGCTACTCGACCGACACTTCGTATTCCTAAATGCGGCCTCCACTCCAAAACCTTAATGGCCCATCTGCCATCTTCTGAGTGTGTGACCTGCCCATTGCCACTTCAGCGAGCGACGAATAACGTCGCGTGATATCGGATACTTTACTTCCCTGCCTTATGATTTCGTTGCGAATTCTGTCGGACAGAGAAACACCCAACATAGCACGTTCAATATCCCGTTAAATATAGTCCTAAATTAAGAGGCCATGTTTCGGTCTCTTAGGTCATCAACGGGGACCCCACCATGTCGTGTCGGTGGGGCTTAGTAGCCTAGGGTGAACCCAGGCGAGGCCAATTCAACCGAGGGGGATCTCTGAACCCCTCTTGTAAGAAGAGGGGGCTTAAGGATCAGGAGGAGGAATCGCTTTCGGTGCCCCTCTTATACGAAGAGGAGACCTAAGAGTAATATGAGGCGCTTTTGCGTATGGGGCAAGGGGCGAGGATGGGAACCTCACCCCATTGGGACAGCCCAGAGTCGGAGCACGTATTGCACGACGCCGATGATGCGATCGCGATAGCAGTTGCTATGTCCGTTCAAGAACACAGACACGCATCCTCAGTAAAACGCCAACAGGGCCAACTAATGGATAGCAGTTTTTAGTCCACAGTAGTTATCGCCTCACGACCTGAACAAGACACAGACTTCGGGCCCCCTCGGGTCAGCTGGATGTTGCGCAAACGCATTTTTCCTGCCAGAACCAATTCTATGTACACCGCTCGAATCAGTCAAGCGTTGAAACATTATATACAGTTAAAAGCAGTTAGAACAAACGACTTACAGCGTGACAGACTTACAGACCACTTGCGAATAAGAAACCGGGTTCATATCCGTAAGTTGAGAGCTTAGATTACTTTAGAAATAATATAAATGCGACTTTAGAAAGGTCTAATAACAATAAATTAATCATGATCACGGCTTCTTGCAGATTTCATAGCGCAAATCTACCCCACTCGTAAGAGGGTGAGGAGTTCAGCCTCCTCAGACAAGTCAAACAAAAAACGAGTTAAATTAATCATGATCACGGCTTCTTGCAGATTTCATAGCGCAAATCTACCCCACTCGTAAGAGGGTGAGGAGTTCAGCCTCCTCAGACAAGTCAAACAAAGAACGAGTTAAATTAATCATGATCACGGCTTCTTGCAGATTTCATAGCGCAAATCTACCCCACTCGTAAGAGGGTGAGGAGTTCAGCCTCCTCAGACAAGTCAA